>QNGE01000626.1:193720-212434 GCA_008508345.1 Paragonimus westermani
CGCGGTCAGCAGTGCGACATACAATCCTATGAGTGTAACTGCTTTTCGTCTGACTGCTCCCCTTTGGCCTGTCTGACAAGGTTGCACCTGGAAGGACCGGAGTCCTAGTCAGCATAGCCCGCCGGATCAAAACAGTACACAAGCCCGACCACCACGTCAAGGTAGCAGTATAGGTCGGGGTGTCAGCGTAGAAAAGAGAGTTGCTGGAAATGTTGTACGGAATGTTGTTGATGTAAATAACGAACGGAAGGGGACCAAACACTGACCCTTGAGGAACCGTCGCAGAAATCAGGGAGGAAGATGAAAGGTCTGACCCGGTTTTTAGTTTATCAAGAAAGGAGGTAATCCAGTGAAGGACCTTTCACTGGATGCCGTAAGCTTCTAACATATGTTTGGGAGTACCATGTGAAACACGGTCGGATGGTTTAACGAAACCGAAGATAACAGCGTCTGAGATGAGACCACTGTCTTTTGCCTCCGCCAGATTATGGGCGAAGACCAGCGTATTTGTTATGTATGACCGGTTAGGAAAGAAGCCATGTTGCGTGAGACGGAAATGACTATTTCCTAAGAGGTGCGTAAGAGCGTTTTAGAAAGCGGCCCATTATTTTGTATGGAATGCTATTAAGGGTGGCTGGCATGGAGCTAGCAGGGGAGTGCCGGTCTCGTCTTAAAAACTGGTGACCGTAGCATATTCCCCTGCACTAGGGAGAATATCCGTCTGAAGTTTTTGTCAGACCAATTGACGCTTGTTGGAGGATCCTCGGGTGGTTCTTATATTGACCCATCGTACTATGTGGATTAACGTTGAATGAGGCTTTCAAATTCTACTGCAGAAAAGCAAGCAGTAGTGAGCGGCTGTTGAAAAGCTCGCAGAGGTAGAGTAGGGTGCCAGTTCGGTGGTGCAACGTTGTACATAATCAAATGGTGCAACTTGAATGTCTCAACGACCAATTGCGGGTCGGAGGAAGTCTCCCCGTCTGGCAATCGCAGAGAAAGAGTTGAAAGTTTATTCTTTCTAAATCGACGTATATACTTGGGAAGTATTTTTTTGTTGTCATGAGTCTTCAGTAGGACTTTTTATTATATGAGCCCAATGAGTTCGCGGATTTCTCGCTTACACCTATTTCAAATGGTACAAAATGCGTTCAGGCCCTCCATTTTGCTTGTAAGCTTATGCTTCGCGAACAAATAAGAACGACCGTCAAGGAGACGATATGTTCTACGCCGAAGAGGTAGCACACAGTCTGTGCAGTGGGAATAAGTCTACCGTTTGAACTGCGTTATGAAACGCGTGGTAATTTAGGTCCGCAGAGTCACAACCAAGGAGTGAACTAAGATAGCTTCTCAGGCCTCTAAATTCAGACTTTTTGCTGGTTGTTGCAACAAGTAGCAGATAACATCGAAAGTCAATAAGCAGTGGTTGCCTTGTCCAAGCGGCGGTTTGGTAGTCACTCTGTCCGCGAGGTGACTTTAGTTTGTAGTAGTTAGACCCAACAGAGAACGAGCCTGGCCAGGACCGAAAAATCCCGATGACCAGGGGTTTCGGGGGACTGTGATTAAGAAAGTTCACAGAGCCTTCCTCGGGGGAGGGGGTTCCGCACGGTACACGGAGTACCCAGGGACATCCAGCTACGTTCAGTTCGTGGCAAGGAGCCTACCGCATCCCAAGAGGGTGTTCAGAGTCACTTATCACGAAAAGATGATCATCGCTAGCCCGCCGCCAGCGTGTTCTCCGGCAGTATTTGCCCTTCCTTCCAGAGCTCTTCCTCCAGCCCTTCTAATTCCCTTCCCACATAATCAAAAGAGGAATTAGCTTCCAGTTGCACGTGTACAAACTGTCTGGACGTATTTCATAAGCCCCCAGAAACCAGACAATGGCCTTATAACGCAACTCCTTACATCTTTGCCTTTACGGAGACCTGGCTTTCAGTAGTCATCAATAGCAGTGGACTGAATGCCTCCTTTTTCTCTTCTATATGGGGTTCGTTTCCTTTTCTTCATGGTTGTGTGCCAATTAAGTGCTAGTGCGAACCACTGATGTATTTCTGTCTATGATGATCTATCGCGACTGACGCACTGCTGGTCACATCCTTCCTCTTAACTTTGAATCCACCCAGGGGGCATGCTGTGAGAACCGATCAGGTACGCATTGTTGGAAGTGTAGAAGGGAAGCCCAGCAGATCGTTTCGATTGCAAACTTTGGGGATGAAGAATTCCATAACCGGTCTAGAGAGGTGCGGGGTTCGGTGGCATGAAGGATCGCAGAGGGATGATCCCTTTGTTCAGATTCCTTCTGCTTTAGTGGGATCACGTTTGACGTCCCTAAAGTGCTAAACTCTCTGCGATGTGAGAGTTGCTTTACTAGTACCACCGTACCTGTTTAGTTTACTTTGTGAATGCAAATTTACTACAAACCACTAACATCAAGGTTAATGTGTTGCCATGGGTAGCGCAGCTTCACTGGTGGTTGTATAATGAATTCGCGTCACCTCCGATATTGTAGGTTACCACTAGGAACGTCGCTTAACCAGTCCGTCCCTTGTTTGAATGCTGTAGGTCGACTGGAGTTTCCGTTGACATTAATTTTCTCTGGTTGATGACGTGCGGTTGTGCTAATGGTACATTCACGTCTACCTCCCTAGTGCCTTTATCTGTTGCAGAGGTCTGCCTGTTTTATGGTGATTAAATCACTAAACAGTTTGTTTACAAACCCGTCGTCTTTTCGTCATGACGTCTAAATCGCGTTAATATAAGGCTAGGGGAAACTTTGCGCGTACGCAAGGTGGGCTAGAAAGGACTTCGTAGCTAGTGCACCGGAAATGCCAACGGAGTAAGAGGCAAACCACTGAATAGAAGATTCATGACCGCTGCCTTCACGTGAAGCTTAGGGTCCGCCTTGATTTATGCTTTAGTTGACGATATTTATCTCGTTCATGTGGAGAAGGAATAACTGAGACTCCCGACAAGCTGAGATGCGCGGAGTTCAACTGGGAGGACATTTAAAGCACTGTCCTTGTGCTTAGCCTAATGGGTGACATGATGAATAGACCAAGCGACTTTCTAGAGGCTTTGAAACGCATTTGCGGTAGCCAATTTCACTGGTTTCTTGCGGAGCTGCACATATAATACTTGTACAGTGTCCCTGCCTCGGAGTAGTCCGGTATGAATCGGTAGTAGCAAGTCTGTGGCTTCACAACAGATTAAATTTCGGTTTGATAGTCAGACTGTCGTCCGTCCGCTCTGATCACGGGAACTGCTGAAATGATAAAAGTATGTGAAGTGTGTTGAGGTAGTTTACAGCAATAGAGCATCTATGGAGGTTGCACCGTTTTGTTGTATAATATAGGAAAGGGAAGACTATACGGAGAAGGGAAATGAGATAAGGAAGAGAGAAAGGAAATGATAACAGTGAAGGTACATGATGCTATATATGCGCGACTGCCAACGTCCATCTGGGGATAATTCAGTCGTCTGGTTCCTTTTTGAATGCATTGACTGACTGTGCCAGGACAGTGGTTGGCGGTCGTGTATTCCATGTCTAACAGACCCGGACAGCGAAACTATGCCGTCTACACAACAGGCTACTAAGTGGTATAGAAACCTTGTACTTATGGCCCCTAAAACTCACTGTCGGTGAGTGTGAGATCTTTGTTGGGGTGACTCGGGGAGCATAGGATTTTGTGGCAGTATAAGGTCGCCACTCAAACGCCTGTGCACTAGGGGGAATAGTTCTAGTCTCGAGAGACGGTCCTCGTATGACGAGGAAAATAAACTCTCAACTGTTTTAGTGGCCCTCCTATGGACAGCCTTTACAGCGAAGACTTCTTTCTTCCAGTACGGCATACATACCTGGATACTCACTTCCAATAGTAGCTATCGATGCGTGAGAAGGCATCGATTAGGGAATCCCTGAGAGTCTTACTGAGCACTGCCAGCCTACCAATAACTTTCCTTACCAGCAACATAATTTTATTATTAGGGGAGAGGTCTGATGTAACAACGGTACCTACGTCGCGCTCCTGGTGGACAGTGGTTAGTATAGCACCACCGATGCGATACGCCCAAATAGTGTGATGACGAATGTGTACAGTCTTTGATTTGGACGTACTGAAGGGTAGCCGGTTTTCCACGGACCATAGATGCAGGGTCACTTTGGAAGTCTTCTGCGTCTTCAACGTTGTGCAAAACACTAAAGCCCTGTACCATCAGCATACATCACAACGGGAGAGTTACTTACGCTTAGGAGGTCGTTAACGTAGACTAAGAATGAGAGCGCCCAGTATGCAGCCTTGTGGTACATCAGTTGTGACGCCGAATGGCCTGGATAGCTCGCCACTGACACTAACTATGTGTGCGACAGGATAGGTATTGTTTGAGCCAAATACAAACCTCACTGCATAAGACCATATAGATCAGTTTGTCCAGCAGTATGTGATCGGCTTTACCGAACGCCCACATGAAATTTAAGAACATCATCAACTGGGAGGCGTTCTTCGATAGCTCTTGTCCACGAGTCAGCGGCAATCAGTAGGTTGGTCGCGCGTGAGTGACCATTCCTGAAACCGTGCGGCTCCAACAGTGAGTGAATATTCAAGCGGCCCCACACGGAATCGTCTACTATGCTCCCCATCACTTTTGGCATGCTTGATAGTAGAGCAATCAGTCTGAAGTTACTGGCGATCGTACGATCCCCACCATTGTATATGAGTGAGATGACGCCATGCTTCCGAATGGCTGGAATACACCCAGTGGAAAGTGTTGGGACAAACGAGCACGGAGTTCCGCCAGCTAATCTATGCATTCCTTCAACATGAGTGAAGGTGTTTCATCAAACCCGGGGACTTACCAACGCGCAGCAGGAGTAATTTAGCGCGCACGTTAGCTGGGGTGAAGTCAGAGAGTGAGCAAGACGGAAAACTGTGGCGCACGGTTCTGTCTCAGCGGAGTTACTGGAGACAGATGCATGCTGAGTACTTGATATCTGTGCTGCCTCAGAATTAAAGTAGAGTCCTGAAGGTCCCATGAGAGAGGAAGTGAGAGCATCCGACCTGGTCAGGGCGGTCAGCGATGGATTTCCTAAATGATACCTGGTGAACTCCGCGGTCGGCGCGTGGGCTTCTGTGCACTGACCGCGACAACGTTTGTACGTCAGGTGTGATGCGTCATCTCCTTTAAGAAGAAATACATCCCACAAGGCCCACTTCTTTTTCATTAAAAGCTTGGTTGTTGGTTTCAACCAACACGATTTGCATTCGGGGCGTGAAGTGTAAAGTGGGAGTGAACTGGTTACCGCGGTGTTCAGGTGTAACATAACACGCCATAGATGTCCATCTACCGTACTACACTAGCCAAGTGGCTCGATATAAGTGATCCCGCATCTTTCGAGAGTTGACCAGTCTGGAATAACGTAGACCCCGCATTACGGGGCGCGTGATCGTAACATCACATATTAGGCGGAAGCTGATTGTGGCGTGGTCGCTTGCACACAATGGCGCACCAACTTCGATTATATCCACTATGTGGGGTTAGTTAGTTAGAGCCATATCTAGTCGGGATTGTCTGTGACCTTCTCTCTAACTTGTGGGTTGGTTGATTTACCCGGTGAGTCCCGCTTCCTGTACTTGATCGTGGAACTCAGTGGCCACAGTGTCACAGGTCAGTGCCCTAGAGAGACCCGTGCAGGAGGGTTGAAGTCAACTAGAACGATGATGCGATAACCCGGGGTTGCGGTGGCCCGTTTAATGGCTCTATACAGTCTTTCATCTCATTCCGGAGATGCGGGCGGGGTACGATAAACGACGTCAACAATGACGTGTGATAAGCGAAACGTCCTGACGTTTACTCACCAAGAGTCTTCAAGTGAAAGCAGAGTTGGGTCTTTGTTTATGGCTGTTTATGGACTACTACACCCCGGCCCCTCTGCCGGTCAGTCGATCTTTGCAAAAGATGGAATAACTAGGAAGTTGTGTCTCCTGATCGGATGTGTCTGGCGTTAGCCATATTACCACTACATACACGGTCTTGGGCCTCTTTGAGTCGACAAGCTGTCGCAATTCCTATGCTTTTTTAGGGAAAGAACATTAGTAAACATAAACCACCAGCAAGATACGCGAGGACATAATTGGAAGCTGTTCAACCTTCGTCCTCGGACCTTTCTTCGACAGCAGTTCTTTTCTTACAGCTGAGGTCGTCAGCAGCGCTTCCAAGGATCGATTTAAAGCTTTGCTTGATTCTCATTTATTTATAATTTCATTACGCGAGTAATCTTACTTCGCTCTTGGTATTCTCTGTAACCCCCAAGAGCGGTGCTAAGCCCTGTTTTCAATGATCGCCTTCCAGATTAACAGACGCCCGCTGACACTGAGCAAGGAAAACCGACTGGACCCGGGAGCCTTGGGACCATGCCTCGAACCCGTGTATCAATCGCTGAATCCTCCGACAACTGGAATAGCGCTTAAGCGAGTTGTAGCAATAGGACAGTTTCCCTCTACCCTTCAAAGTTAGTAAGGTCTGGAGAGAATGACGCACTTGAACTTGATCTGGCCTGGTTGCTTGAGAAGGACGTAGTACGGAAATGTCCTCACAGTACCACCCTTCCCCTGACTTCGGGTTATTGTACCACGCAAATAAGTTTGCGACCTATTTGAATCAACCAATGAAATCGAGGACAAATCAAACCAATGAAATTGAGGTGTAAATCATACCAAGGTGTAAATACTATCTGCATTACTGGACAGGTTGATAACCAAGGATCAATAAATTCAGGGGCGACGCTCTTCTCAACATCACTTCTCGAAGCTGGCGCTGTGCCGCTTACGGTTGATTTGGTTGATGCCTTCCGATAATATTTAGGGTCATGCCCAGATCCAAAGTCATTCGAATCGCTTGACCTATTTGAGGTCGTCTTTCGTCGTTTTCAGTAAGTCATTATGGCATGCTACCGCATACGCGCCACGACGTCCAACGTGGGTGAGATAAGTCTATAGCGACCTGGAGATTTCACTGGCCTCTCTGCCGTATTTCAGCGATTGATACACGGGTTCCAGGCAACGGCCCAAGGTTCCCGGATCCAGTCGGTTTTCCTTGCTCAGTGTCAGCGGGCTTCTGTTGATCTGAAAGGCAATCATTGAAAACAGGGTGTAGCACCGCTCTCGGAGATTACAGTGAATACCAAGAACAGAGAAAGATTATTCGCATAATGCAATTTTAGATAAATGAGAATCAAGCAGAGCTTTAAAATGATTCCTAGAAGCGCTGCTGACGACCTCAGAAGGAAGGCTGTTCCAATAGTTAATAACCCTGTAAGAAAGGAACTGCTGCCTAAGAAAGGTCCGAGGACGAAGCGTGAAAAGCTTCCTATTATGTCCTCGCCGGCCGTCATCATTCGCTACAGTGAAGAACTGTTCTACAAGACCTACTCTAAAGAANAAATGTTGCTTGGAAGGTTGTTGATGTAAATGAGGAATAACAAGAACTGACCCTTGGGGAACTCCCGCATAAATGAAAGAGGGAGACGAAAGTTCTGCTCCGGTCTTGACTCTAAACGTTCTAGTATCAAGAAACGAGGCAATCCAGCGAAGAACCTCTCCTTGAATACCGTTGGCTTCCAGTTTGTGCTTCAGGGGGCCGTGTGGGACACGGTCAAAAGCCTTGGCAAAATCAAAGAAGATGGCATCAGAGATGAGGCCATATGGTGTGTAAAATAGTTCCAAAACTCATAGTTGTATATTGTACCTAGGCTATTGAGAAAACTCGCGTGATGCATGCTGTCCGATTGTTTGTCTACATTTCATGTTCCCGTGGCGCAAACCCGAAGAACACACGTGTCACACTTCTTCGGTTTACTCGCTCGTCGACGGCCGGTCTCTAGTCTCTCTAGCTATTTCGCGTGTCGGTGCCTTTTTATAGCGCTATCAGAGACCACCTGTACACTTCGAAGAATGAAGATTTGGTCTCTCTACTCAACGGCCTTTTGCTTTTCGCGTCTGATAATTGTGCATCTGGGGAAAACGCGACTTAGCGCGACGAGCACTAGAAGTCGACCAGTTGGCATGTCCACCAAGGAGGCCCAGCCGTGGCGCACGGACAAAAAGGGTGCTAGTCGTTTGTCAACGTCAATGGAAACCTTGGGGCATTTTTCAACAGAAAAGAGGAGAATCCACGCACAAACACTTAGCGGACGTCATCACTGTCCAGAAGGAGCGAGTTAAGCGATTTTACGGGTTCGGGGCTGGGGCGCAAGTTTTCCGGATCCAGTCGCTTTTGAAGTCTGAATGAAGAGGAGGTCAAAGGGATCATGCCTTGGCTGGTGCAGGATGCAAGTACACCCACGCTGCATGGCTATATAGGGAGCAAAGTTGACAAGAACACCTCTGATAGGGCTATATGTAATTGCATATGCACTCTGCTACTGCATCTCACTACACACTCACGGTCAGGAAGTAAGATAAATTCCGCTGCCATACGCTGACAGGACGTACGAACTTTACGCATGCTACTCACGGAGTGACGCTACATTTCCACTACTTTTTGGACGCTGCACCTCTCGTACAATGTGAACAATCTGCCGATGGTCGGGCGTGTACATATCATTCCTGGACGACGTGCACTGAGATGATTTGGTTGAGTGTGGTATTACAGAGGTCATTCCTTTTTTGAGGATTGCCTGGTCATTTTGCATGGCCGCATGCTCCTCATTCTGCCCCGCAAACGGCGCTGCTGCCTGTTTTACCGCGGCCAGTCCGGGAGGAGCGCGAGCAACGTGAGTGTTGAGAGAAGCCAGTTTTTATCATGTCCGTAAGAACACGTTCAGTATCCTCTGAAGTCTTACCCACAGAGACCATCAATGCGAAAACGTGGTCTCTCTGAAAGCACTTGGGAGCTTATCGCGTGGGCACACTCAAAACTGGTGTGTTGGTCGAGCAGACCGGCGCACCCTGTGTTTTTTAAACACAGAACTCATGCGATGTGGTCAGGTTAAATTACTGCTTCTCTTTGGGGCCATTACACTCAAAGTGGCACCAGTTAGAGCGCGTTTGGCATTATGTGCCGCTCCGGTTCGTCACGCAACACAGAAACTAGGGCTTTGCCCGCCGCTACTGGTTATGGCACGAGTCGTTGTAACGGAAATAAGGAAACACGACGTTACAATTAAGTTTCGAAGAGAGAGCAACAGAATAACCCAATCATTGACTGGAACAGGTGAATCGCTAGTCAGAAACGAATGCTGATAGTTGTGCACTAAAATTGATGATGGAAGCACCGGCAGTAGCTACTCAGTTTTAATGTTTCTGTTGGTTAAATGCGTCGTTGAGGTACAATCGCTTTCTTCCATTTGAAATGAAGAAGAATTCACGGCACAAATGGGAAATTGAGCATCTTGACTGCCGTAGTGAAATACAGCCAGTCAGGCTGATAATACAGGTATGATGGTTAAGCTGAGTTTTACTGGAAAACGATCGCAACAAAATTATTTTTTCGACAAAAAGTGAAGGGTAAAGGAAAACATGGGCAAAGTGGGGTCGTTGTATGAATCCTCAGGCAATAGCGAAATAACGTAGTGGACTTTACCACATTATTTACGTTTCAAGGTGTTCAGTTATCACTCTCAGTATACACACGTCAACATTCTCAACTTCCATCAGAAAGTAATTATTTCATTACCCGTGCAAACCTGATGCACAGCTATAAGGGATCAAAGTAAAAACATTGCATTTCAGCAGGAAGCGAACGAAAACTTCTGCAGAACTCCCCACTTTAACTGACCGCCGTTGCTAACGTAGGTAGCAATTCGGCGACGGATACACAAGTTTGAGGTAAAAGCTCAAGTTTCCTGGCTCCGATCGGTCTTTATTGCGCAGTGTCACACCGGTGTCTGTCGAACAGAAAGGCAATCATTGTAAACGGGGCCTAGCATTGCTCTTGGGGACCATAGTAAATACCAAGAACATAATGATATTACTCGCATGACGAATCTTCAGTTAAATGCAAATCAAACAGTGCTAAAAGCGATCCCAAGGAACACTCGCCTCAAAGGTTAATAATCCTATAAGAAAATAACTACTGTCTAAAGAGAGTCCGAGGACGAAGTTTGAAAGTCCTCCTGTTATGTCTTCGTTGGCTGCCGTTATTCACTACGGTAAAGAACACTTCCACAATCTTTACTCCAGAGAATAAGTATGAGACTTAAACCACCGCGGAGTCGACGAGATTCGAGTGAATAATAATCAAGATTTACAGGTCAAGACTCGTACCTGACATTTCTCACGCCCGTGACTAGGTTGGTAGCCGCGCGCTGAGTATGATCAGCAGCTGATATATCTTTCTTCAAGCCGTTTTATAGGACCTGATCAGTACACTCGAGGAGCGTTCTGATATAAACCCCTTAAATCTTCTGAAAAGCTTTCTGGCCTATGCGGGTGAATGTGCGCCTTAGCGCCTTGAGGAGGTGAATCCCTTTTTTGCAGCCATCTCACGGTGATACACGAGGGATAAGTTAGACAACAACCAGACACCCAAATCTTTCTTCAGATTGGCGTTCACGATACCCACTGCTCTGAACCCATTATGAATCATAAAGGCATTGCCAGAATCTCCACCGAGTGACACGCGCTCACTTATTTTTACTCGGTGGGAGACTCCAGTCGTCCGACGAAAGCGTAATCGCATCGAGACCAATCTATAATGCCCTGGGATCAGTGGCATTACAGATTTTCAGATCGTCGTCGTATAGGAGGGTGTTGCTGGAAACTTTTGCCGAACGATTGTTGATGTAAATCAAGGATAACGAATGACGTAGCGTTGATTTGTGAGGAACTCCTGCAGAAACAAAAGATGGAGAAGGTCTAATCTGGTTTAAACCCCAAAATTTCTATTATCAGGGAAAGAAGCAATCCAGCGAGGAACCTTTCTTTAAATACCACACGCTTCCAGCTTGTGTTTCAGGAGGTCATGCGGGACACGGTCAAAAGCCATGGCAAAACCAAAGATAGCATCAGAGATAAGACCACTGTCCTTAGCCTCCGTCAGACTATCTGTGAAAAAACACGTTTGTTATGCGTAAACGGCTGAAAAGAAGGCCATGATGGGTAGAAGGAAAAAGATGGTTCGATAAGAAGCGGTTGGGGATGGCACGTTTTAACAGTCACTCTATTATCTTGCGCGGTATGCTGGTAAAGCTGGTTGGCCGGAAGCTAGCCGAAGAGTGCCGGTCGTCCACTTTAAATAATGATTTGACCGTCGCCTCTTTCCATGCACTAGTGCCAGTCTGGAATGTTTGCTTAAACAGCTTATAAAGGGATTTTACCCAACCAACAGCCGTTTCTATAAGAAGTCCGGGGTGGATCTTGTCAGAACCCATTGCACTGTATGGATTAACCTTGAATAATAGGTCTTCAACATTTAGCACAAAGAACCCAGCGGTAACGAGTGGTTGCCGGAAGTTTTTCAGCGGCAGGATAGGATACAAGATCAGTGGTGCGACAATGTAGACGGCCGAGTAGTACCCCCCGAATAACGCGGCCACAACTAGGGAGTCAGACGGAGTCTCTTAGTGGGACAGTCGCGAAGGAAGACATGAAGGTATCTACCTTCTCAGCCGTCATATATGCTCAACTACGTAGTTTTTCTCCCACGGGCTCTGAGATGGACCTTTTCCTGAACTAGTTTTACGTTTTCTCGGATTTCCCGCCCACATCTATTTCGAACAAAGCAGAACGCGCCAAGGTCCAGAGAGCTTCCCGTGAGATCGTGCTTCTCGAATAAATGAGAATGGTCGTCGATGGGACGACGTATTCTGTGCGGAAGAGATGGTCGGAAAGAGAAAATGCACAGTGTAAATTGTACATATACGTAGTTCGCCTTCTGGATTGTGCTTTGAAACACACTGCAGTTCTGGTCCACGGCATGATGATCAAGAATTATTGAACCTAGGCAGCCTAGAAGGGATTGCGGTGGGCAACTTTGATCGTGTAACATCAGCCATCAGGCTGTGAGCCATCACTTTGCGGTTTTGTTCACCGCACTCTTGGTGCCACGTATACTTACACGAAGTACCCAAAACCACACGGCCCTCTCTTTACTCTGTTGCACCAGTCTAGAAGGAATTTGACCAAGTGTGTGAATAATGTGAATTGTCGAGCCCATTGGATAGGTTAGCGAATGCAGCAGTGTAGATAAAGAAGTTGCGTCTCTCCGAGGTCATCTAGTCAATACACGTAAGACTATCGACGATGGCATGCGCTCGTGTGGTGAATGACTATGGTTGGGTGGATCTCATATACGAAGGAGGCCGTCGTAAACCACGCCGACGGATATGCGTGCCGAAGCCTTATGAGTGCGTGTATGTTGTGTGCACAGCATGGGCAAGTTGGATTTCGTCCGGTCGACGTGATCGAAATATATCACTTTCTGTCCACCAAAATGTTGCCACCGCGTTTTAGCTACGCTATGTAAGACCAGAAGAGCTTTTGGATCAGATTTTGCTCATTTTACCAAGAGCGTTGGTTGTTAAAACAGCTCGGGACTTCTCCTTCCAAAACAACAATAACGCTACGATTGTATAGTTTGCTGCGACATTTTTTAGAGTAGGACGCCGGTAGGAAATTTGTGTGTCCCTAGGGAGTGACGCGTGTGCTCAATTCGCCTCTCATCTGTGTAGCTCTACGCATTGACGGCGTTTTCAACCGCAAACCATGCAAGAGAGAGCGGGTCTTTTACGATAGATGAGGTGAAGATTTCTTTTGGTGAGCACCTTGCGTTGAGATGACTTGCGCAGGAAGACACGACAAAGATGTGCGTCCGACAGTCCTGGGCATCTACAGTGAAATTTGGTGATGGAAATGTCGAGTGACGACGGGACGAAACGTACTATAAAATACACCTGGGCCTCAGTGAAATCTAAATTTAGTGAAAGTTTCGACCAACAGCCGTTAAAAAGATAAGTCTCAATATCACGTCGTTTTGACAAGCTGTGGCCTTGTCGTTGTACGGATGTTGAAATGAACGTCATCCCAAAGCACCATGTGGGATGGGTAATGCTGTGTTTGTTTACAAAGAGCCAGGTTCTCCTAACAGTACTAGGAAAAAGCGCAGAGAGTTATAGAATATGTACCTTGGAGAGACGCTGCGTGTACCTCCAGCCTAAATAGCACTGCTATCGGATCATATTGACGGCTCGTGGTGAGAAAATTGTGGGGCATTGAAGGTGACAATCGGTGGTTTAGAATTTAGGCAGAAGCAAGTTGAAACATCTCAAGCTTACAGGCAGACATGTGTGAGTTCTGACGTCGGTGAAAATAGACCAACAGCAGTCGGGAGCACAGTCTTCAGTAACACGTTCAGTGTAAAAATTGTGGCTGCAATAGCACAAAGGAGCGGAGGTGAACGACATTGCTGGAACCAAAGTGATTTTTATGGGGCAAAGTCTTTCGATGAAGAAGTACATTCTTGGTGATATCAATTACCAACATGGTGTTCACTTAACAGCAATGTATTGGCTACCCTAAGTTCCGACGACATCCACGTTCAACCACTACGGATTGATAGTGAGTGACCCGGAATGACTCTGAGCCATTTGAAAAGTCGACCCCGACATATCCTTGTAAATGGTAAATCAACGTAACACCACATTTTATGTACTCAGTCAGTGGAGCAAACGATGTAACTGTTTTACTGCTGCGTGGGCCGCGATTTTGTAAACTACAATCATTCTCTTTCTGATCACGCCCTTTTGCCAACAGATTTCACGTACGTAGCAATAGTTAATTGTTTGTTGTTTTGTATCGCCTGTAAATATCTACAGTGACCGTGCATATTGTTGAAGTAGCTACTTCCGTGAGTGCTCGACGATTGGTATGTGTTAATAGAACGTTGACGGTCACGTTTCCTGCCCTATCTATTCCCTTCTCATTTATTCGTCTACTCACGTTGGAATTCTTCATACCGAGTACGAGCATTTCTCATGGTCTGACACCGTGACGCGCAGCCGAAACCAGCGAGCGCGCACGAACTGAATTTGAGTTGTGTAACGGGCGTGCTGCTCTGTTGTCGGTGTCGTTTTGGTTTGCCGTGTGCATGGCTTACTGGGCCTTCGGCTCATGTCTGTTCATGTTGCTTCTCTCTTTGGAACTGTTGATCGAACCCCTACTCCGAAAGAACGCTGTTTCCCAGTGCCTCCGCATTGCCCCGAATTCGGTCCACGGACAGTCTGAGCGGAAGCGGCTTGCCGGCGTGTTACAACACTACCATTCAATTTATGCTCGTGACAGACCAGTTCTTTCGTAAATGCTGATCCCGATGTATTATTAAATCTTGGTACCGTTTGCTTGTATGAGCCTGTTTCCGCGCAGTTTTTCTTCCCTACCTTCCGTTGCTTGACCTTTATTCATATGTACTCTGGTTTCATTTTTGATTGAAGGCTTCACCATTACGTGGCTGTTGCATGTTATTATATTTACGTGAACCGTTAGTCTCGGAACTTGTATATTTGATGGATCCAATATCAACGTTTGTTGCTGTCTTCACTTGTTCGGTTTATCATAAGAAACTGGCCGACACGACCGTCTTCCTTTTTGGAACCCAATCGATGCTCGACGCGCTCAGGATTTATAGACGCTCGCTACCTACAGACGCGACTATAGTGGATCCAGCATACCGATAGACGTTGAGAGAAGACTAAGCGTTGTTCGAACAACCACTAGACGTCAGGGATTGACACGTATCATGGCGTGCTACTCATGTATGCGTTGAGGAACAAACCATAGTGTCATTATTACTATGAGGAGTGCGCGACAACAATTGAGACGAACCTAGTAACATAGAACAAAGAGAATTGAGTTGCTCGAGGCACATTTGTAGAGTAGAGTTTCTGTACACTATTTTCTACCTCATTTTTTATTGTTATTCATGCCTTTTCATCTTCTTCAACCTCACATGTACATATGAGGTTTGAACGAGGTTAACCGATCCACAGAGTAATCAATAATTTTAAAATTACACCTCCGAGTTCACGAGTTCTGCTTTCTGTTCGCGTTCGGGGTCGATGGCGTACAAATCTTTGAAAGAGCTAGAATTCAGCGGAGGCAACCGTTTAGTTCGGCAAATTTATTTATTTATCTGTCGTTGGAATTATCTCGGTCGTGACATCGAGACTATCTGGGGGACAAAGGACAAGTAGTATCAGTGAGAATCCTCATTTGATGTAGTGGGACACTAAACCAACGTGCCTCCACGAACTGTTGTGAGTTATTTGTTTTCCTTTTATTCAGATTCCGACTTTTTATTCACACCTCAGTTTCCACATACTGCTTAGATCCACTACAGTAGGTTCGACTCAATAGCGAAGACGCCGTGAATCTCAGAATTCCATGTGGTTGTCGCTCGGGCGCATTTTCATATACATTCATTGTTGCATTATTATATTACACAAAAGTAGGGAGAAATAAACCCAATGGCAAGCACAACGACATCCGTGCTCAGGACCAACGGCTTTTGAACTGAGACTCCCTTCTATTTTCCGAAGGGTGATTGGTGGCTTCACGCTCGAAATTGTTCGTAAAGCTGGAGCAAAAACCGAATAAGAAGGATACTAGACTACCCAAGGAAGGTGACGGTCGTGGCGAACTCTTACGACAGGTTTGACGCCTGATAATCTTTGCGTATTTTTAAACGTCCATTTCAGTTTATGTGGTGACTGTGTAGAAAAATCGATATCAAACTTTAGTAATGATCACATACTGGAAGGAGTTGACAGCAAAACTCTTTTCGCGCTATACGATAACACCTGTTCACCGGCACCGTCTATTTCACTAACCATTACAAAATTACTTACTTCATATAAAGTTTCTCGCAAACTCATATTTTAGCTTCATCATGGTGCACGCGAACATTTTACATTCTTCCCCGTAACACGCAATTCTGCACTCCATTCTCGATACCACGAGTACGCCTAAAGTGAAAGAACATCCCAAAATTTTTAGACACTCGAAGTTCCTTACCAGCTGAACGACCTGCGAGAGTCGCAAAATTCCGTCGATTTTGGGCGACTAGTTATGTCCAACCCAGATGTCCGTCCACTTTTCCGCTGAGGTCCATGATTTGCTGTCTCGCACCATCTGAAAGATTCTCTGCACATTTTCCCGACGCAATTAACACCAAATAATGGCGAGATCTTTCGGCTTGCAATTTTCACCATCCTCAAATTACCTCCTTCTGGAACGATCTTGACTGTTAGTTCAGAACTCACTTTTTAAGATGTAAATTGATGTTACTGTGCATTTTGAACAAGATTTCGGAGAATAAGAAGACCATCGTTCTACAAGAATGCGCTTCAAATTTTTTACGAACGGGTATTTTTCTTTCTTATTTTGTCCTTCTTGTTGCTTTATTTGCATGATTGTCGTGTTTCACTGTTGTTAGTTATGCGTGTGGCGTGCGTTTGCATTTATATGTTTGAAGTATGCGCACTGATTGTGCTCACCTGAGCGAGCTTCACATACAGAACTAAATTACTTCATAGGTGGTTCAGCAGATTTATACAGTTTTACAGCTTCATAATGAGTTCTTCTGACGCGCAAGAGAAGGAGCAAGTAGAAAGAAGGGGGCTTGTATTAATGCTGTAGACTAATTTTCTGGCCATCGCAAGTGCACAAGTGGTTTGTTACATAAAGAGACCGTGGCAATACATAGTGTTCAGATGAGGATAAGTAAATTTACCTCCCACAAGGCGCACACTCCCGCCAGGAAGTGGGAGTCGATTTCAGTTTGAAGATGGGGCTCGCAGTTGGCCTAAACCCATGACCTACTCCATGTGGGCTGACCGCGACCGTCTCATTTTCGTGAGAGGCTGTCAAATGGACTCTCCCTTAGAACAGCGTGGATCACCTGTACGACCGTCTACGAAGGCGTTGAGCAACGCGTAGCGATAAACCAGCGAACATAAGTGGTAAAAAGTCTGAGTCACAACGTCACAGCACTGCTGAAAGAATTACCGAAGTGAATCATCAGAAAACCTCAACAGTTTCTACAGATAGATCATTTTAGGGAAATGGAATACAATCTTACGCCGAAGGGGCTAAAGACCGACTGTAATCACACAAAGTGACGTTCACACCCGGTGGGGTCCTTTTGAACAGTCAGAAGATGGAAGAACACTGGGAGCGAGCCGAGCTCCAACATGGGTAACGCACGCACCACACAAGCAGAGTACGTTAACCGGCAACTGGCTATTTGCACAGCTACAAAAATGACGCAGACATCTGGGTGCGACGTCCGGCTAACAGTCAGAAACAGAGAAAGTAAAATACCCAAGGGCAAACACTCGGAAGGAGGTAGGGTTGGGTCGGATTTTTGCAGGTTTGAAATCCAGAAATCAATACACTCCTAATTTGTCGGGCACAGTTCTCATGCTCAGTTTTCTGGATATTTTCGCTGGAGGTGTGAGTGGCTTCCTGTTGCTTCGTGCTTGGAACACGCATTTTTACCAGATCCACAGCAAAGAAATTTTGCAGTGATGTTGGCACACATAGTAAAGGTGTTGTCGGGAACCTATCTAATAATTCAACCCCTCGCTTTCAGAATGCTTTCTCCTCCGGCTTTCTGGCGATTCGCTCCATTTTTTCAATGAGCCATACAGTTACGGTCCTAACAACTATTATCCTTATGAGAGCAAACGCCAGTCGCCTTTTGGACTAGATCGGCGCTGACCTTATGTGGGAACACGTTCTCCCTTTCTGAGGGAGCATTTTCTGCTGTTAACCTGGGCAGTGTGTGAATGTCTACAAACATCACATGGCTAGGTGTACACAGGTCTCGTTCATGCTCACTTCTGACGGTGAGTACTTGAACGGAAACGTTCACGGGTTGTTGGCCGCCTCATACAAGTACATCTGAAGTGTCACCGGTGTAGCAACTTCCAGCACTGCAACGCCTTATAAACGGTTGGTTAGCAAGCAAATCAGTCAGGGCAGCTGGATATCTCCCATATGTCTACTATGTTACATCCCAACTTTCCCATTTCAAAGTAGTCTGAGAATTAAAAAGTGAACGAAATACCCAGTTTATAACTGCACAAGGTCACGGGCATCGAGCGGAATAACTACCAAGGAGGCCAAGTGAAATGCAATGGTAGTGTCAGATAAGCTAACACTCGAAAGAAAAAGACGTTGATCGATATCGTACGAAGATGACCTGACGAACGTAGAACTCCAAGGCACCCATATAGCATGGTGGTTAAAACAAACGACAGTGTGAGCAAAACTGACATAGGCCGCCGGGTGGAAAAAACGCAATGGTTAAACAAGCGGTCTACCGCCGATTCGTGAGGCTGACGAGCGAGTGAGCAATCAGCAATGAGAGAAGATAGTACGAGGACACGACTAAAGAGCTCGTGGCATGAGCAGGAATAGAAAGATTGACTCACAGAAAGGGTTCAAGATGACCACCACAGCAACATTCCAAATTACCAGTATCCAGGAATCGAGGATATTCCGAGATTACTCTGAGCGGGTGAAACGCGGTCGGTGCTGCGACGATGTTCGGAGTACAACGGCGCTAAAATTGGATGAGGTCCGTGTAGTATGGTCAAGCCACTACGCCACAGGTAGAAGAGCAGAAAGACGTGCGTGCACAAAACTTTATTGTAATTGCAAGGTCGTTTTTAATCGATTCGAACAACCTGCAGAGATGACCCAAAAACGTTGTTGTACAATGGTG
>QNGE01000626.1:215484-250357 GCA_008508345.1 Paragonimus westermani
AGTGAATGCAGACGTTTTTTACTGAGTTCAGTAACCAAAAATGAACGAATGCAACAGGACACTTGCGGGGGTTTAGCAAGTTATAGGAATAAAAGGCTTGACTCACAGAAAGGGTTCAAGAAGACCACCACAGCAACATTCCAAATTACCAGTATCCAGGAATCGAGGATATTCCGAGATTACTCTGAGCGGGTGAAACGCGGTCGGTGCTGCGACGATGTTCGGAGTACAACGGCGCTAAAATTGGATGAGGTCCGTGTAGTATGGTCAAGCCACTACGCCACAGGTAGAAGAGCAGAAAGACGTGCGTGCACAAAACTTTATTGTAATTGCAAGGTCGTTTTTAATCGATTCGAACAACCTGCAGAGATGACCCAAAAACGTTGTTGTACAATGGTGGAGCATCGTTAGGGAACAAAACAGGGAAAAATTCTACAATGTGCGCCGCTCTGCTTAACCCACTGCACCCTTCTGTTTCTTCCCTGTTTATAGTATCGATGAGTTTCAACGATCTTCATGTGAAAGTAATTGAAATCTGTAGTTCTCGGATATGTTCATTGCACTTGCCCGCTGGCGTTTCAGTAATCAAGAAGGCGGTTTCCCTATGAACTGCACACATGGGGGATACCTCGAAGGAGATAAATGTAGCAGCTTCTAGGAGAGACAGAAATGGTCTTCGGTGCACCATTCATGTTTTCTTCTCCAACTGAGCTAACTGTCCCGTCATCTTTTTCCTCACCGCACTTCACAAACATGTTGGTTGGCAGCAAGCTGTGCGCCAAGTCAATCAAAATCATTTGACCTTTTGGTGACTGTCTGTCATTCCCAACCCGGAAACAGGGCTATGAGAAACAGAGAATTAGAAACACGCCAACATAAAAGGCGCATTTAACGATCGTTTTCTGCAAAAGAAGTAGCGTGTGCAGCGGACTGAAACCAAAGCAAAAATCGTGATCGATCCTAGGCTACGTTTGGGCACTAATGTTGTATTTTCTGCTCCCACATTATACCCACAGGTTCCTGCGCTTGCTGTGGAATGTGAGGATGCTGTTTCTGTGGGCGACACTTCAACAACCGACCATTCAAACACGAGGACAAGTGCTGATTACAATGGGACCGCTCGGGATCCATCTCTCCTATCATCTGCCCGGAAGTATACTAGAAGGCTGTACAGACGACTCTTGCTTCCGATAAGTGGGAACGGAAAGCTATCTTCTACATCCACCACATACGAATTGAGAGGCATCTCTTGAACCTTTTTCATAACTTGGTTCTATTCGTGTTCCCAAACACCACACATATTACCTTTGTCATCTTTAACAGAGGAGGGTGTCAAATTTTTTGAGTGAAACCTTCTAAACATCCCCAAAGAAAGCGAAAATAAACAGAGACATAGGGACCACATATTGCAACGTCAAAAGTGCTTGTCGAGCACGCTTCGTTGGGCCGCTGACATGAGCGTAGGCGGTGATATCGCGTTCGCGGCCACAGATGAAGGCCGTTAGACCAACTCGGCAGAAGAGACAAAGTCAAACCCAATCCCTTCCCTAGTCCCCCCCTCAGTCTTAGGTCGGATCTCACAGGTTCTTTCTCGCACACTGCTTTCTCTCGCTTCATGAAAACAAACGAGACAATGTCTATCAAATGAATTTTTACTTTTGGGACGAGCATATTCTAATGAAGCCACCTGGGCGATTCGTGTTATACTGATTGATACAGCCTGCTTTGGTCGGATTAATTGGTGTTTATCTCAATTAGTTAATCAGTCTCACTTATTTATTCGGACTGAGGTCGTGTGACCGGACGCCTGCGCGTTATCTGAAATGTTTTCTCGCATCTACTTTCTGATACACCCTATAACGTGATTCGTCCCAACGCTCTGGATGCCACGCATGATCGTCCCGTTTCATTTGCTACGCCTCTTGCCTTCCATGTGTGGTAACCATTTCGCCCCATAAATTTAGAGCATGTATGTCTTACTCCTGACTCACCTAGTCCTTCTAATAAGCGCTGTTGACACGTCTTTTTTCTCTCTCGGTTTGGGGTCAAGCGTTCGAGCGCGCGCCCAAAGGAACGATCCGGTAGATGCGAGATACTTGAGAGCGCTTGATGGATTGCTAGAAGTTGAACAGTTGATTCATGATACTCAACTACGTATGGCAGCTTTCACAGAGGTAACATCAGTGACATTGAGGCCATTGTCCCCGGGCACTCAGTTCGCCTAATTGATTCCGCTCAAAGGAGAATGACGAGTTGTGAAGTTTCTCTCGGGCGGAATCTCTCAACATCCAAGTTTATCTGAGAATGTCAGTCTTCAGACAAACGAGACGTTACCTGTCTTCAACTAACATTGTATGGGCGAAACCCACTTCCAGTGGGGGTTATCTATCGTTATGTTCCATTCAACACTTACGATAATGACGCTGTTCCCGCAAACCAAGAAAACTTTCCATGACAACTACGGCGCACACAAGACAAACCAGGCATCATTTTCTTTTCACGGCCGTGTGGGCGGATTCTTGATTTTTACGTGGATGCTGACACAACAAAAGGCTTGAATACAGCATGTCAGTGGCGAGATGTGGCGTCGTCTTGACCAGATCTCCTCTCTAATGGATCTATCCGTCAACACTGAGGACCACCTGTTAGATAGATTGATCATCAAGCCACCGCTTGGCCATGGTGATCACTTGTTGCTCGGCTATGGCCGTATCTGTTGCCGATTGCGACAACCAGCTGAAAGTTACAGTCAAAATTCCACTGAGGCCAATTTTAATGGCTTGGGATTTTACCCCGATTCAGTCCTTCTTGAATATGATTCTGTATGTCATAGATACCAAGCATTTCAGAACAAAATTCAGAAGGTGGACGATTTATCACACACAAAAATGTTGCATCGCCAAAGTGATACATTGATTTGCCACCACGGAGACGCCGGCAACCACTTCTCATCGCAGTTTTCTGTACTGGATGTTGGAGAATTTATCCAGGGTTGATTCATATAGTGTGAATGATGCTGACGAGATACATCCGATGGCTTTCAAAGAAACCGGTGCTAGCTTGGAGCAGCTCTTCTATAAGGTGTTCAGGTGGATACTACAGGCGATCCTTCTCCATACTGCATGAAAAGAAGCTACGGACAGGCCCATCTTTGAAGCGAGTTACTGGCACTCCCCAGCTAGTTACCGGCCAACCAGGCCTGCTAGTATTCCGTGCATAGTAATGGAGCACCTCTCAAAGTGATCATCCTCGAACACTTGTGATTGGACAATCTTCTTTCTTCCTTCCTAATAGGCCATACGCAACAAATATGCTGATCCCCATGCCAGGCAAATATCGGATGTTATTCGTTTATTTCACCCAAGGTTTTGGCAATATATCAAATAATCTTTTTAGACACAAATTGAAGGCCTGTGGTATCAGAGACGGGCTTCTTTGGTGAACTGTTTCTCTTCTAGATGACACAGCATTCAGAATTAGAACCGGAGCAGACACTTTGGCTTCTGACACGATTTCTGCAAGAGTTTCTCAAGGGTCAGTTCTCGATCCTCTTCTGTTTCTTATTCACATCAATCACTTTCCATACGGCATTTCCGGCAACCTGCTCCTGTACGCTGACCGCATGAAAATATGGAATGACAGTGACCTCAGTGTACTACGGATTGGTAATAACACAACAGACCGTCTGTCATCTGCGTGCAGTCTTCCATTACGTAACACATAATGAGCATACGTCGCTCGGTGCAAACCCTATTAATGCCTTCGTGAGTCGTAATGCGCTTAGCAAATTAAACATCACGAACGTCGATCTGAAGAAAGATCTGGGCATCCTGATGTCGTCTAACTTATCATTCGCGCATCACCACTAGGTGGCGACATATAGGGAATTATCACGCTTGGGATAACGAAACGCATTTTCCCTAGCGTTAACAAGGCGGCGCTTCAACCGTTTCATATAGGACGTCTCACTGGGTATGGGAATCGAGTCGTGTATACCGGCATGAAGAAAGACAAACCCGCTGTTGTGTGTGTTCAGCGCGCGGCTATCAAGCTAGTCACGAGTTTAAGGGCTCTTGCCTACGAGCCTCGGCTTTAAATTCTTCATTTTGAATTTAGAAAAGTCTGCCTTGATTTAGTCCTCATACTTCGCTTTATGAGTAAATCAAGTGGAACAGCTCTTCATCGCAGCACATAATGATGCCCGACGAGGACACGTGAGTAAGTTGTGCAATTTCCGTCCGTGGATCATATTTGGGCAAAAAACGTTTTTTTACAGAGCCCATAACCAGTGAAAAGGCCTCCCTTCTGAGGTCGTCAGCTACATTTTAACATATCGTTTCAAGGCTTTGCTAGCCTCTTACCTACTTAAGGCGGACTACTGCTCCTAATCATTCCTTGGTATCCACTATAATCTGCAAGAGTGGGGTCATACCTTGTTTTCACTGACTGCTTTTCATTTCAGACATCGACTAAGAGAAACCGACTGGACTGGGGCCCTTTGGGTTCCCTGCATCAAGCCAGTGTGTTAACCGGTGAATCACTGAATAAAATAGCAGACGCACGTCACATGCAAGGAAACTGCTTTTGGATCCTGTTCAGGCCTGTCCTTAATACATTGGACTGTACTATGCGAAATTTAACGCACCCTACAAATCCTGGCTGTCACCGTAAGTATACACACTTTATGAGTTCCGACGATACTCTTCACAAATTTCGTTGATCACCTTTTCGGCATTTTTCCAGTTAGACCCTCTGTTATTCTCTTCACGTTTGTCTCCGTATCCTCATCTCACGTTCAACATATCGACTGTGATATTTGTCCGATTTCTTACCCCCAATTCGGTCCGCGGAAGTCAGCATGGGGCTAGATGACGGGAATAAAGGTTCTGGGTAAAATGCGGTGTGGATTCAATAGCGAACGACTGAAAAGCAGAGAACGAAATATTTCCTAAAGACCATAGCCATTTGACGTACAGCAAAGCTTATCCAGTAAAGCTTAACCACGCCAGTTGGACCTCCTCGGTGTTCGTCACTGCCGCATCCAGAATCCGTACCGTGACGTCAACGTCCCCCATGATAGAGCTAAACGAATCTTCTCTGACCGTGTTCCCCAGAACTGGACGTTGACCGGAGAGCCGTCTTCTCTGTCCTGATCAGCGCTACTACTTTTGTCATAACCAGCACTACCAACATTGCTACTGCTACTAATACTGCTGGTAATAATCTTGGTATATACGCAACTAATATGTGGTCACTGTTTTGCACAATGCTTCCTATGTACTCGGGAATTCGAGTTAAGGTGTGACAAATACTGTTGAATTCCTGCTATTCTTCCTAATGCGTTCGAAGGAACCTCCTATCTACTTTTGGTCTTAGTTTCCCTCGAACGCACCTGGCGGTGAACTAAAATGTACAGTATACGTGGGTGATATCATACTGGCGACCCTCGAGACAGACCCCTTGTTGATCAAACTGAAACATCTGTAAATAGTTTGCTTGAAATCGACTTGAATGTGACCCACTCACAGAGAAAATGCGTCCAAATAAAACTGGTGAGGATAAGACACCACCGTTCCTGCTGACCGGCCTGTGTAAGTAAGTGAAACCACCATAGTACGTGACGTCCAAGCTAAAACATGCAAGATTCCAAGTACACTGTTCAACCGGAGAAGAACCATACTGGTAATTGCATCAGCAGCACAGGTAAACCCTCAACAGGGAGCCGAACTCCTGCTGACTAATCTGCTACCGAGATTAAGCTGTCAGTCCCGCCCCACCGCTTTGTAAGAGCTTGGAGATTTCACTGGCCTACCAACGGTGTGATGTGTAAAATGGTCCCAATTGCATATTGTACCTAGGCTACTAAGAAAGCTCGCATGATTTATGCTGTCCGATTGTTTGTCTGCATGTCATGTGACGGTGGCGCGAGCGCGAACCACACACGTGTCGCACTTTTCCGGTTTACTTGTCCGTCGACAGCCGGTCTCTAGACTCTCCAGTTAATGCGCACGTCGGTGTCGTTTATAGCGCTATCAGGGACCACTTGCACATTTCGTCGAATATAGATTTGGTCTCTTTCCTCAACGGCCTTCGTTCTTCGCGTCTGATAGGTGCGAACCGGGTAAAGAGCGACTTAGTGAGATGAGCACTTATGATACCCCTAGACGGACGCAAGTATCCTTAGGTCGGCAGATGAAGCTGCCAAAAGATGTCCAGTGATTTTATCTGATATTGATTCTGGTGGCCTTTAATTTCATACGCCCCTAACTGGAAGATATCAAGAAAAGCAAGAAATGCAAGTCTGTACCTGACATGTCATCTCAGCAATTTCACCGCCTTGCCCTCATCCCAATGTTAGTAGTCAGGGCGGTTAGTGCGAGCAACAAGGAACAAAATTGGCATAGCGTGAGGTCTCTTACAAAGTGCACGATGGTGTCTCTTTGAGACATTTTTCAACGACGGCCATTTTTCACATCTGTTTACGGGCGATATATTATCATTCTCGGTTAATGCATCAGAGCGCTGTAGTGTGGGGCTTTTTCGTTGCTTAGAGATTCTGTCATTCGCATGGCTACCAAAAGTAAACGAGGGAATTAAAGTGTCGATGTGGCGCCAGTCACGAAACCTTGTTGTACATACTTCAGTACTCTCCTCTTGCTCATTCCGTCAAATAAATATGATATAGCATCGTAATTGCATTACTGATTCGTACGTTTGGAGACAAGAATCCCTACATGTTCTCAGGACCCCACATCATCACGATCAGCTCACATCGTAAACGCCACTTTATATTCAAGGGTGTTACAACCTTCGTTAATGATATGATTGTTCGTTACCCGGAAGGGATGTGAGCCACAGTCAAATTGAAAATGGGCAAAGGTGGTTTCCGATAAAGAGTTCAAGGCAGCTGTGCATTTCTCTTCAAAACACCACTGTCCCTCTGTGCTTAATACTAGTGTTTTCATGCATCCACCGGAGAAAACTACTCATAATCGGAATGTGATTGCAACCAATAAGTGTGCATGTGTCATACGTAAGTGGAAAAGCGCCAAAAAAACAAAACAGGATAAAAGAATTACGGAACAAAATGTTTTGAATTATTACCGTCCTGAAATCCGCTTGGAAATATTGGAAGTTGTTGTGAATCACCGACTGAACCAGCGAAATACTGATGGGTAATACAAGAGAAAAGGTTGATAGTGGAAAGGCCCTCAAACTGTAGTTTGTTTGTTGGATGGAGCTGTACGTGTTTTGTTTTGATCGTTCAGCTTTCAGCTCGTGTGATGAGGTCAATGCAAGATGCTTTGTTTAACGTGTTGCGTAGCACTGAGAGATTAGTTGACGTATCACACACAACTGCACAGCAGTATTTGTGCAGGTGTTGGGACGGTGTTCTTGGACCAAGTCATACTAAACAATGGACAACGTGATGCGTCAGCGTTAACTGCACTTTAGTTGCTAACAGAGCTTTAATTTCAAGTTGAACACTCACGTTTGAGGGCGGGCTTTGCAACCAGATAGACCTTCCAACCAGCCATTTTTGAAAAGAAGCGAGAGTGGTTCAGCGTTAAGGTTAGATAATTCGGTCTTGCCTACTGTCAGGTCGACGGCATAGCGGTCCACACGGTTGCCTCACGAAAGCGCGGCCGGAGCACAGGTCACGGCCGTGAAGATGTGCACTACTGACGAGGTCCAGTGACAGCGAAACTCGAGTCTAGTACGTCTTTTTGGAAGAGGATGGACGGAAAGTCTATTCGTATCCGAAGGCTGCAATCACATATGAGTAATGTTCAGCTTGAAACTAGCTAAATCCTCGACTATTTATCATAGCTTTAATTGTTGATCATGTCGGGAGTTGACTGTCTAGCGATTTATCAGAGTTCTTCACTAGGCACTTTGTCGGCAAGCATGTGACAAGAATAACACACAGATTCTCGATCGCCTGTCAAATACGTATCAGGTCAAACAGAAATCCACACACCCATCACCAAATAACTTCTTTTAATAGATGAAGCTCACAAAATGTGACACTTCACACGTCCGCTTAGCATCTAAACAAGCGTCCTCAGAATACTCGATTCATGTACGAGATGTACCTGGCATAATATGATAACCACAAGTGAAATTTTGCGAACCTTCACTTCCGATGCTCTGACGAAAACATATTTCCTGTAATACGTGAATCACAATATCGAGTCTAGCATCCAAGTTTCGTATTATGTAAACCCGAAATCCTGGAGATATATGCCTTAGGCTGGGATTGAATCGCTAACGCAACCTTGCCGAACATCACACAACCTGCGTCTCTGCATTGTTTTGTATAAATTCACCAGGGGATGGAATCATTTTAAATTTAGATGGAATCCTTCAAACCACCATTGTGATCTACCATCCCAGTAGGATCAGGTTACGGATTGTCTGTGAAACAGTGTGATGAGCGGGTAACAGAATCCAAATGTCAAAGTTCCGAGCTCCGATCGGGGTTTCGTGGCTGATCTGGTGAAACACTTACCGCATTTGGGCATGTTGTTTTTGGTTTGTTTATTCGGATGCAGCCAGAGTTCGGATTTTTCACGGTTGGTTCCTCTGTAAAACACCGTTCATTTAATCATAAAAGATGAACTATCAGTCTACAAAATGATTAGATGCTCCAAACCAATTCAAAATATTTCGAAATTTTCCGAGGATCCACGAATAGATAACTGGCTGCAGTGCTGAAGAATGATCCATAACTTTGAAGTTGTTTGTTTATCGAAGCGATGCATTCACTCAGTTCTCAAGGGGAAAATGAAAGTCGGCAGTTTGCATTAGTATATCGCGAACACTTATAGCCCACAGCAGATGCATTGATATAAATTTAACAGAGTAACGATGGTCTAACTTGCAACATTGTGAACGATGATGTAACTATGATGACAATCGCATACTGGCCTAAACGCTCAAGCGTCTACATCCTGCCTACGCGCATCATTTGGTCCACCTTCTGAGTTGGTCACGAACCCTTCAAATATGATCTAGTTTGTGACCGTGTTGTTTTCGGATTGAGTGACAAAAAAAGAGCTCTATCAGGAGGCCAGTCTTCTTTCTGTGTTGGTATGTTAGCCTTGGGTTGTTGGGGTGCCGGAAATTTATGAACTAGTCATGTATACTCCGTAACTCGTTGTTCATCACCGTTGACCGTCTTCCGTTATCCACCGTTTCACTAATCGTTATTCTGTTAACTGTTTACGCACTCTTAAGCCGTAGACCCAGTTACAACGTTTCTTCCGCCTGATTATTAGTAGAAACGAAACAGTATTTATATGTAATCGACTTATGCGGTTGCTGTCAGTGTAACTTGACATTCGAAGAGGCCAGATTTTTGATTAGCGTACAGTCGTCTCGGTAGCTACCATATGTAGTAGTTCTAACCTACTGATTTACTTCCAGCCGGAATTAAAGCTCCTAGCACCCAGGGATTTTACGGTCCAAATGACAGTAATCATTTGAATATTACTCCACTAAATGAGGATATTGGCTCCGTAATTAAGTGTAAATTAGTTTCTTGTGGATCAACAAGAATTTTTCGTGGTAGCTCATGAGTGGATTACTGGTTCGGTCGTAATATTCTGGTTCATATGTTGGAAGGTGATTAGCAGACGATGAAGTAAGCACTTTGAATGTCATTTAAATTCTTCCTGTTACGATGCTTCTACGTAAAGGATAGTAAGCACGCGAGAAATACCCAAACTGTTAATTCAGTTACCCTATGAACTTGCAGCTTCAGGTTTTCCTGACGCAATTCGGACTTTTCGGTGACTGTAACGGGACACTATATTTATGAAAATGTGACACTGAGTGAGGGGAATTGAAAATATGTCATTGTGTAACGTGACCTCAAGCCACCATATGTTTTAGAGACAGACCTCAACTAAACCAGGGGAAAAAATGATTCCACTTATTCAAAACACAGCAGATACGGATACTTTTCTTTCCAAAAGCCAGTGCACTACTACAGGATATAGTGGACACTTGTGCTCGAATTCACAGCCTCTCACAAATCAGTAAAAATTGTAGAATGCCGTGGATTTAACTGGACTTAAGAGTCACGCAGAAGAGAAGGCGAACGAGATAGAGCGACGGAGAGTAAGTTAGCTGGTGTACATGTATGTCACATGGCTATCTGCGTTGCAGAACTATACCAGTTGGTCGTGGTGGCAACCAGATAAACCGCTGCAAACCAATCAACTTACAGACTGTTCATTGAACAGCCAACCAGCGATTAGTGATGACAGTTTTATTAACCCAATAAGCTTTACAGTCTAGCGTAATAAATAACGTACACCGGAATTAGCTTTGCGGGGCATGCATTAGCCCGTGGGAAACTGCGTACAGGTTTCAAACCATTTTTTCCATTACCGATTAACATTCACTCGTCTATTTAAAATAAGTTCCCTCATTAATCTTCACACCACAACTACTGAGGAATTTTTGTGCACATGAGTGGTACAATTTGTACTTACACTTTCAGCTAGATTTACCCAACTCTGGTTGCCACTTAAATTACATCAGTTGTTCAATACTCACCTTGCGTGTAGCGTGTCATCCCTGTTTAGAAAGTACAGAGCAAAATCGCAGCCTCTGAATAATGGTTAGTGCACTGTGAGTGGTACTTATTGATTTAGCCATACGCGCTGTCTACTGATAATTCGATTTTTCAATTTTACGCGGTCAATATAGACGGAGATGTTGTTCCACTGAGACGATATCGGTAAGAATTGCCTTGAATTTGTCAACAGATGCTCTCTATAGAGGTTATGTTACCCTGATAGTTAATGTAGCTAGCAACTGAGGCGTAGCCGATATAAATTACGGACAGATGCAGGCCATGTACAAACGTTTGGCAGGATGTGGCCTTCGTATACTTGCATTTCCAAGCCACCAACTTGGTGGTCAAGTATGTTCACTGACTACGTTTTAGTCACGCTTGTTTGACGCGTTAAAGGAACCACGTTCTGAAGCAGTCATAAAGAAAGCAGTTTTCGATAAATTTGGAGTAACATTTGACATGTTCAGCAAGATCGAGGTACACGGAGCGAATGCACATCCACTTTATAAATTTTTGCAAGCACAACTTGGGTAAGTTTCATTTCAAAATAGATTCTACCATTCCGACCTCATCAGACCGGTTCAATGGAACTTTGCAAAGTTTCTCGTGGACCGTAATGGACAGCCTGTCAAACATTATTCACACATGACGGAACCTCACGTGAGTGCATCGGTGCACATTTTGTTTTATTCTTGTTGATACTGTTGTAATTGAGAGCTATTGAGCTTCATTGCTTCCCTAAAAGTGATTCTAGCTTCCATGAATAATTACATAAGGACTTGTCAGGTAACCGATTCTTGCAACTTTCATCACGCATAATTAAACAGAATGTTACATTTAGGGGTATACATTAGCTAAGGAGTTATTTTTGCAGGTTGTTTTGTATACGAAAACGAAGTGCGTTATGCCATTTCACGTCTGTTCGTACCCCCCTATACTCTGTTGTTTTACAGTACTGTCATCCATATCATTTGGGGTAGATTATATAGACCACGCGTGACAAAGAGTACTTGTGAAGATTTGGCATGATGACTGATAGTGCTTTGCAGAATTTCGATTAGTTCAGTCTCACATTTGGGAAACCAGTTGATTTTAAACAGCATAGTAAACTTATGCGATGCTATTTACCAAACTGCTAGTCTAATGAGCGATTTCGCGGCCCATTTTAGAAGTAGACAATGAGATGGGAGTGTAACATTTAACAAGCTACAAGTCAAGTGTGTGCAAAAACTCCCGTCACAAGTAGCGAACGTAGTGCCGGTGGCCAAGCGGATAACGACTGCACCTTGTAGCGCGGAGGTTAGCCAGTTCGATCCTCCATTCTGACTGTCTCCACAGGATAAGTCCAAACATGGGCGAGACCAGACGTGGAGTGCTCAAATAAGGACAGGTGGGTATCGTAAAACACTACATATGATTTGAGAATGGCTTAGTGGACGCCCAGTGTACGAATATTCAGGATTACTGCGTGGTTGAATTCAGCAAGCCGAACTGTGATGCCTTGGCTACGAGAGCAATAATTCCCTCTCAAATAAAAAAACAAATCTATCGAGAGAAAAGACTTCAGCAGGCTAGTGAAAAGAAAGGCAAAATGTACGGTGGATTCTGCCGTTTGTCCTATCCACACCATACAGGAAATGTACGATCATCCGTATATCCTTTGGACTATAAAGTGATTTAAATTGCCCATTGTGAGAAACTCGTTCAACGTTTGAGTCATCCAGTTAAGCTCGTAAATCACTAATTTAAACGTAGAACATCACATATGTGATATAAAAACTTTGTGATCCCACACGGAACAGCCATGTTTAATTTGCCCTGAAAGGATTTAACGTCAACATTTTTTTATTTAATTCTCATCTGGATGGGATGCCAGTGCCAGAAGAAGTGAGCTTACCGAACACACCATCAATGTCTTTGATGTACATATTTTTGACTATTGCAGTTCAACATTAATACATTTAAGGTTGCCTGATTCGAAAGTGTAATCAGCACTTCATTGGTTATAAATAAATCAAAATGTATTAATGTTTTGTGTTCAGTTGTCACTGGCTATTGTTACGTGCAGTCCCTGAAACATCGTGTGAAGTTGTCTGTTTAGTGTACGTTCATTTCAAAACAAACAGTATTTCTAGCTGGACATGATGTAGTTAATTTTGACTTAATAAACCGAGGCTCCGTACACTGGTAAACTACGATGACATATTTGAATTTAGTGCAGAGTGAAAAAGTTGACAAATGCTCTGCAGTCTTAGCCAAAAGGTTTTACCACTAATAAGATTCAGCTATCGTTAACTTGGGGGGAGGGAAAGTCGTTTACATAGGTAAGTTTCCGTCCTTTTACAAGCATCTAGTTAGCTTGAAAAACTGTGAACGTCTACAAAATTCGAAACCAATTCATGTTAACGTCAACAGGAAACCTGAGCGAGAACTGAATTTCACGTGTATGGGCAGTTCAAATTAGATTGGGTTCTGAACCTTTTCTCGAAATTTAACTATGGTTAGCTTTCTGTTAATTAAAATCACACAAAACATACATATATATATATGTATGAATATTGCGAATTTAAATTGTGTTCTGATCGTATATGTTTTGGTTTGTTTGTCAAGACAATATCATTCGCATACATTTTGAGAAGTGTTTTAGCTGATACAGGGACGTCGAAAAAAGTGTAGAAGTATAGTTGGAGAACTGGTGAAGTTTTTTAGATTTCTCGTTTATTTGGCATTAATGTAACTATGTAGCCGTTGAAATAAATTTTAGTCTTTGGCGGTAGCCTCATTTTGAGGCATCGACAGTGCGGTGTATCAACAGAAAATCAAGTTCACTCCCCAACAATCGCGATTACAATCAAGCGTACAGACCGTTGTTCGGGTAACTTTACATTCAATCAAGGAATTCTTCCAGTTACACTGCAAAGTTAGGATTTCCGGTTAGTCCAATATCATCACCTGTTCAACAACAGCATTAACTTAGTGTGTTACAATGGTTTCGCTAAAGTGAAGCCAAAGAATGAACAAAAACGGTATGACAAAAATGCATACACCTTTACGAACCTAGTCTTTAAATGAGGTCTGGAAACTTCTTTTTATCTCAATCTATGTATACAAAATTTAACGTGCTCATTATGCTTTTTAGTGTCTGGTTTTTGCCCCAACACTTCACAATTTGTCTTTTATGTAACTCTATCACACTGGGCGGATTATTTCAGTCCATACCGTCCACACTGATACCTTGGGACATAACAGGGAAACAGACAAGCTGCACCGTACACTTTGTATGTGTTTACAAGGGCAGGAGTTCTTACTGATCACATTGGCGAAAGTCAACTGTACAAACCTCAGGCATGTCAGTGTTGAGTCAGTTGAGAGTAGTTTATAATCAGGGTATGTCACAGCTCTCCCTTCCATCGTCCCAGCACGGGTACATTTCTCAACTGAGTCTTTTACAGTACAGTCTTGAAAATTTAGCACGATGTGGCTGTTCACATGTTGTTCCACATTGCAGAGACATGATTTGTTTGTTTTAAACAACCATGAAGATGTGAGATAACAATACAAAGCTCAACTGAACGTTTTAAAATTACAGTAAGTCAAGAAAGAAGGATACTGGGACACGAAGGAGTAGTAACTTTGAATTAGAAAGACAGAAATTGGTCTTCGGAACAACGGAAGTTCGAGTTGAGTAGGAGATCACGGAAGAAGTGTATGTTTGTGTATAACCACACAACAGCGTAGATGTGAATCTTTTCGTACAGTTCAATAAAAATGACATTTACGCGAAACGACAAAATAGCCGATATCCCCTAAGATTCTGTTTACAAGCTGTGTAGACTGTTTCGTACGTGGGACTCAATCGTAAACGTCATCACCGTTTTGAACAGTGAGATGTACCTGTACATAATATGGCTCGGGCTGTTGTTGGTTTTCAAAATAGTTCATGTGGTAATTGAATACAAATTTATATAAAGGGACGGGAAAATAAGAGCGAAACAAAAACAACCCAGAGAACAGTTATGGCTAGTGAAAATGTCGGCATACATAGAAATGGATGTAAGCGATGTTTCTGCTACTGTTCATGAATTTTGTATTTGTCCAAGGGTTCGTAAGTAAACATCGGAAGACCGGCGGCGAAAGCTACAGTAGAATGGATAGAAAGGGGTAAGTGTGGGTAAGAAATCCTTTCAACTAAATCAACGGATGTGATTTTCCTGCAGATGCTGAATCTGTCATTCGAATGAAGTAACTAGTGCACGTAGAGTTACAAATTGGCTCTCAGATATATTTCGTTGGCGATTAACTGACAAAGAATACACCTCGATTTTATAGGAGAAGATGTTACTTAACTGACTGCAAACAAATAGCACATTTAAAAAAAAATAAAAACAACATATTCGATTACTTGGAACGATTTACATTTTTTTTACTTCTGTCAGTTCGTTCAAAATGCTTGTCTGATATGATGTGGACAGAAGGGTGAAAAACAGCGAACGCACAGACATAGTGGTTCAACTTTGATCTCAAGCTTTTTGGTAGATCATGACAGGAATTGTTAAAATTGGTCAATAAGAAAGATGTTATAGGAGTGCATAATTGATGAAAATCTACTAACTTTTGTCAGTGGTACAGTATACATGAAAAGTACAAAACTCGCAATAGACAGAATGCTTAGACCTTATATGTGCAGGCTCATAGAGCCTTTGATTCAGTTGGCTGGAATTGAGGTCATAGATATAAAATATTACACATATCACAGTGTTACAAATCATTTGGCGAGCAGTTAAGTGATTATGACGAAAAAATGTGTCATTCGATCTGTCCAGAAATCGGAAAAATTAAATTGCAGTCACATGTTTGGTCTACATAAAAAGTATTTAGCAGCGTTACTTTCTTGCTATTGAATGCTCGCTAATCTTTTAGATCACACACTCAAGTTGCGAATCTGATGTGATGTACATCGTAGACGAAGGTTCTTATGCGATTAGCGAACTGTAACACACATCCATGATTTTGAGTTTCATGCCATTTTCCCCTCTTGCTTCAATAGCGACTGTGCACATTAAAAACAGTTAACCGTCCTACGACGGTAATATCTGAAAGGGAAAATATGCCAACTGAAACAATTTCTAGGCTGAGTTGATTGCATCTTGTTAGTTAACGACATACAAGGAGATGTATTTAAGTCAAATGGGTCTACCTTCTAAACTAAGGCCATCAAGTGCAACAGGACAAGTGTGTTATAGACAGGGATGACAAAAATCGCTCAATTCAATCACGAAGTCAGATCAGGACAAACTCTTTCACAGCATTTTCGTGTAACTAAAGCTGGTTACCAACAGGTGGCTTTGTATAAGGCCACAGACTTTCCTTTAGGTTCGAGGTAGAACAAGCGTTTGGCAATATGAAGACTGTGTTTGGTTTACTGGATTAAGTGATAGGAAAAATTATGACTTACATGCTGCTAGCTTAACTGATGAGGCATCGGATGGATTTTTTTTCGATGTGTTTCGGGGGGAACCGCATAAAGTCATCCCATTATTCCAGTGTATGCTTGTATGAGGACGCTTACAGAAAGTTGTTGGATTCACGTCGTTAAAACTGTCAGAGTTAACTGCCGTTTTAGTTGGTAAATAGATAAATTATCCAACTACCTCGTGAGTTTATTCGACTGGGTTTTAACCAGCAGCCTTCTTGATTGTTTCAGTGTGAGTAGAACAGACGTGTAATTTATTTTACGTGACATTTTATAATGTTTCATCGAAGTAAGGTGAAAATGTGCGAGTTCAGGCGTTAACTTTATCATTGTCATCATCACGAACTGCATCTACATAAACTCTATGACGATTATTTTTTCACCTCTAAGCCGTAGCCATGGATACTGTTGCCCTGGTTGTTATTGGTAATGTAAGCAGAATAACAAATAAGAACAAATATTGAGAGAAACAGAGAAACGAAAGAAAAGAAGCAATTTGAAAATGAAACATAATAGATAAAAAAAGGCCAACGGAGCTTCATGAAAAAGGAAATGATGAACCAACAGTACTTCTGTTACAGATTCGCTATTAAATTCTACATATTGTCACACCGGAATTCGATCTATCTAGCTGGAAGTACACTTACCAATCTCTTTCAGCGAGTGATCAATTTTTTCATACTCAATGGTAAGGTTATCGCCTGGTCCTTCGATAGTTTCTTCTCACCAACAACAGCCATAATGCGTAACACACGATGAGGTGACCCTACCACCAGTGGTTGCACATTATCGTGATATTAGTTATCATTAACAAACGTATACCTTCCCAAAACTCGTACCGCGGACAGCCGCCATGCTTACACAGTTAACGAATCTTTACAGCCTTGCTGGCGAAGACAAAGGTGGTCAACTACCCAGAGTCCGGACAAATCTTCCGAGCAAATAGCACAGGTGTGTGATGTACGGAGAAAAAAAATTAATACGTAAACTTAGTGTAAACTTTGTTTTTGAATTTCAAATGAATGTCTTTGTGACTCCACATGTGACGAAATTCGACGACCACACTGCACGTTCGCTGTTCCAGTGAACATCTCGTCAGCAATAGTACAGGCGGTTAAGATAGCGCTACCCAAGTTGGTGAAGCGACTGACAACCTCGGGCATCCTGCTTGGAATAGAAAAAGCACCGTCACTGTCTATCTAATCTTGTGACAACACTACACTTTACATCAGCGTTGTTTTCTACAGTAAGCATGATTTACGAATTTTCCACAACAAGACTAAGCAAAGCTACATCATCCAGTTACTCAATCCAGGTCAGTTTATTATCTGGTAGCACCTACACTCTGGATTCTCTAAAATCGCCGGATTCTCCTTCCAAAATTGCATCCATCATAGGAGTAAAATAGGCAGAAATCTGAAAACCATGTCAAACGCCATTTAGATTGAAGAATTCCGGTGATATCTGCTCAGAAATGAGCACTCTAAGCTCAACGAATTTACATGTTTCAGTAGGACTACGGCGCGGTGGAGATTGCTCCAGACAACATGCCAGGCAATCAACTCGAAAGCAAAGTATGTGCCTAACAATGTCAGTTACGTCAAACTGTGAAACACAATTCTCAATTGCACTGAAGTATGAGGGGTTTTTGATTGAGCGATCGGAATGAATACATTTTGCAGATCAGTGTAATTGTTTGTCACAACGTTACAGGAATTGTGTATCTATCCAAATTCATGGTAATCCGTAGTGTACTATAGTTTGTTGATCGGACAAAGAAATTTACGTGAACACCAGGTCTGTAATTAACGGAGGCAGATCCTCAGTCTGTGACAACAATAGACTTAGCATATTTCTATGACCAGCTTCAAAATGTGTTAGTTACCTACAAAATACTTATCTTTTCTTGTGAAAATGGTCCCTTTAGGTGAAAGGTACTTCTAATAGAGATTCGTTAAAAAAGCCGCACTATCCAAATAAGTCATGCGTGTTTCTAATTGCGCGTAGGAATTTCAATAAGATTCGTGGAAATCACTTTTACCAGAGACATGCATTGCGAAATGTGAAAATTACGAAAACAAATTTTGACGTTACTCTGCTTGCTAACTTGAGTCAAACTCGAATTGAACTTACTCTATTTACAGGAATTCGAAGAGGATGTTGTCAATCTGCTGGCCGCCTAACTTTATTCAACGATTTGGTAAAGACGATATAATATACGTTTCAACTTCATGAAGGCGACAGCCACAAGCCGCTCAAAACGGACGGCTGTTGCCCGATGCTCATCCAGTTATTATTCTACTGGCAGAGGTTGAATACTGAAATTGCACATGAAAATACCTCCATGAAAACCGAGTAGAATCTTCCAATATCTCTACTCATACTACTCGTTTCTCAACTCTGTCTTCACGTGCGTTAAGCACATGTTTTTTGACATTTTAGACAAAATGATGTGTACGTACTGTCTAATTTTCAGTGCATATGTTACTTTTGCGTTACCAAACAAAAAACGACGAAAAGCATCTTAAATTTGTCGTTTTAATTTCTCCCTTTAGAAACAGGATTTTTTCATATTCTAACCACTGAACCGTACTGTACTGAAATTTTCATTTATTGGAAACGAATTGCCGACCAAATTCCAACAACTTACGTACATAAGTTTTTCTGTAGATAAGTCACCCAATTTCGAATAAACTCTTAGAACCTAAGTCTGTGTAAATTTTGAAAGAATGTATCTGGGTAAATTCAAACATTTTTGGTTAAGGATAACGGAAACAGTCTGTTAGTACCAGTCAGGTCTGCATTGATTGTGTCTGTTGCCATCGGGGACCGATGCGTTTGAAAAATTACTTCATCAGAGGCTAGTAAATAGACGAAACTAATCAATAAACCGTTCTATGAAGAGGCGCGATTTAATTTTACATGAACTCCAAACTGAACTGAATGAAGTTTTGAAACTATCATGCACTCCACATTGGACTAGCCTAATATGAATCCAGTTGCACATGAGCAATCACGAATACGCTTGGCATATGTGGACTGGGAGTCAACTCTTGGTCGATGAACGTTGGCGAACAGCTGATAAGGTCAGCCAAACCGGAACCATGAGCCTTCTGTCTACGGTTGACTGAAAGTTCATATGAATATGAAGACAGCAAACAACTATGAGTTGCAAACAGTCAAAAGCTATCACAATCTCCGATTACGAATTAACAATTTCGAAAACAGACTAAAAACTGTAGGTTATTTGATTGTTACATGTTTCGGAAAAGTAACCAAAAACTCCCCCAACATATGACTGCCTGAAAAATTAGCCGCTTTTTGCTCAAGTGAACCAATGTCTGTTTTACACCAGTCTTACTGTTGAGTTCACAATTATACGCTCAGTGTTCACTTTGTTATGTACCTGAATCGAATGTCGTCTACGTCGTTTAGAGATGTCTTACAAAATAATGGATACCTAACATAGCGGGCGCGATACGTACAAACGGGAATAGCATTTGTTTTTGGATACAATGGAAAGTTTACTGCTCCCAGTTACCTACTTGGTACGGAGTGGTTGCTGTGGCTGTGCACGGGCTATATGTGTGCAGTGTTGTGAGAGAAAAGTAAGGGGATATTATCCGAATGATTCCATTGTTTTCGAGTTGACCGCCACTCACATTTGATCGCAGCGTTCGCATTCAGATAGACTTTCCAGTCAGCCTTTTTCGAAAAGAAGTACTAGACTCGAGTTTTGCTCTCATTAGAGCTCGTCAGTAGTGCATATCCTTGCCACGGCCGGGATTTGAACTCCGGCCATTGTAATCATGAGTCAACCGTGTTAACCACTGCGCCATTGACCTCACATTAGGCACGACAGAATTATCAAATCTGAACGATCAACCACTGTCGCTTGTGAACAATGATTCATTGTCCAAAGAATTGTGTGCTTGTGGTTCAGTCACGGATCTTTACTATATGTTGTATATGCTGCCACATTACGTGAAGCTTTAATTTTGTCAGTGCTTTTAAAGCCATTGGTAAAGATTATTTAGTGAATTGTGAGTGGCCCTGGTGGTTCACAAAAATCTCACCCAATACTTAAAACGAGACAAGATATGCACGTTTACTGACGGTAACATTTGCTGTCCACTTTTTCGACACTTACAAGCCAACTGTTCTATATTTGTGCAAAACCGGGGACAAATTTACCAAACATCGGTACAGTCGTGTCCAAAATGTAAACAATTCATACAAATCCCACAAAGACAACATGTAGGGCATCCTAATATTGGGATATATGCGTAGTTTTAAAAAAGCACAAGAAGGGGAAAGTGAGAGTTTTTCACTTGTATATAGCAGAGAATACAATAAGCATTTCAATTTGCCGAGGATAGGTATGGGCAGGGTGTGATGAAATTAAAACGACCTTGTATTATTCAAATCGCGTTGTGCTATTCACTCAATGATTCACTCATAGAGACAGGCGAGAAAATCTAAACGGAATTTTTTCAAAATCAATATATGTTGACCAAGTAGGTTGCTTGAAGGGACAACCTTCATATGGTTTATTTCAACGTAGACTGAACTGTACTACACAATTCAGCGATCGAGTCAAGTCAGGTAGGTAGTACATTTTTCGTACCTGGAGAAGTAGATTTTCAGTTTTCTCTACGTACTCATGTCTTCAGTAAACGAATGACAAATGGTTAGTTACGCTGGAGTTACGAACTATTGAAAACACTCGGTATCAAGTGTAAGAAGGCTGGGTTTATGCTGAATTCCAGATGAATGTAGAGTAGGGAGAGAAAAACAACACCGGGTAAGTGTAAATTAATATTTGTCCTGGTACCTTCTGGTACATGTGTGGAAACACTTTCACAGAGATCCAAAAGTATGGGTCAGATGAAGTTCTTTCCGAAAGGTGTTTACACTATGTGAAATGATGAGAAACATCAACATCAACAAATCGTTCATGAGGAATGGCGAAATGAGAAGGCAAATGTTTTAGGAGTCTATCAAAAATACGAGGCCCTTTGACAACGAATTAGAAAAAACTTCATATGAGCAATATATTTGGTGTGGGAACACGCCGATCTTAAAAATCGTTTTGGCCAAGTGGTATAGATCTCAAACGCCGGATATAAGACGAGATTTCACAGACTTTGTTGAAAAAAAACGGTAACATGACGTATTCGTTTTACGTTGTTACCCAAAATGATCCACCAAATATTTAACTCGAAGAAGTCCAATTGAGGATTCATTATGTGAACGGAGTGATCGTCGTGTACCGTCAATTTCCTTATATCGATTTCATTTCACAATCGAGAACAAAATACCTGCACGTTTGGATGCCTTAATGGACAGACTAGGAAACTCTCGCCAAAGTGACAGTTCAGAGAGAAAGGCTGAACATTATAGTTGATGCCTGACAACATATCATCTGCGGGTTTTATCACAACTCTGTGATCGTGGACCGGAATGAATGCTATATGAAGTGAAAACGAGAATTAAGAGAGGATTGAATCGCGGTAAACATCAAAGTCAATGGTGAGTGTCTATGAGGCACGATAACCAAGTTGGTCCGGTCAGAGTTGATTCATAATGCTATTGCATCAAAGACGGATGATGTCACGACTGAATTGACATGATTTACAAATAACATTTAAGCAAGTTATAAGATATCCGCACCAAATTTAGTACGAATGAAGTTGAATAGTTTGGGCGTTATTGATAAACAGCTTGGGAATAACACAACGTTACGAGCAAGTTGTAATACTCTACGTTTCAACCACCTCGGGTGGCCTTCCTCAGGAGTGTTGGAATCGATTTCGAGGAAGGTCACCCGAGGTGGTTGGAACGTAGAGTATTACAACTTGCTCGTAACGTTGTGTTATTTCCAATCTGTTTATCAATAACATTTAAGAAAGTTAAACCTTGAAGAAAATAGTCAATGGGTCTCGAACTGTGTCATATTTTGGGTGCATTTGGGTGGAAAAAAGAAACCCGTTAGTGGTCACACTAAGTATTTAATCATAATTATCCAAAACACAACCATTCTAGTAGGCCTGACTACTATTCATCAGACAAACTGGTGCTATAAGTGAACTGTATTACATGTATTCGCAGCCTTTTCTCCATGCAAAAATGTCTGTTGGATCTTGCTTGCTAAATCTTTCAGTACTGTAGCTCAAGTAACTGCTTCGAAGATGCCGAAAATCGAATACTCTAAGTTTCTATCAGACTAGAACCAGCAACAGGCACAGTGTGCCCAAAGGCGGGAAGCACCCCACTAGGTTATCTATGAATCCTCCTCGAGACCTCAGAATTTTCATACTATGTTTGCTTTAAGCGGATTAACTAATATATTGAGTTGGAAGCCGTTTATTTACTTTAAACGTACTTCCTATTCTGCAAGGTCTTATTTAGACGTCCTGAGAAAGCTGAACAGAGGATAAATTCAGTGAACACCTTTTGCACATTCCGGTGGTTGGACGCATATGTGTGCGGACCCGACAAATGCAGATATGAGGCTGTGAAGGATCCTTTAATCTGACTGGCTGAAGCGACAAACACTAAAACAATCATGTTGTTTGATTTCTTGGTAGAATTAGTAGAAAATACTGTAATCAAGAATCGCTAGCTGCTACTAGGGTTTACGATGATTAGTGATTTGTACATAACGAGTATACTGGTGTGCTTCCCCAACAACTGATCACAACTTATACACTGTTTCCAAATTTTGTGCATGAAACCAGTAAGAAAGATCGGTCACTCTCATTCGATCGTTTATTACTGGTAATAGGGATTCAGGTTACGTGTGCAGCATAGTTGCTGCAGTCACCTTAGTTCCTACTGAGACTGTCAACCTAATGAACAGTAACATTGCTTATTCAAAGTAGAACAACCCAATTATTGGATAGTCATACTAGTGTGCTCATCGAACGCCCAGTCCATCCTTGTCTCATCGCTTCTTTGAGTGTGTGTGCTTGTACAAATTCCTGCGCTCTCTAATCTCAAACTTTTAAGTTGCTACATACCTCATTGGTGATGTCCAATTGCCAGAACATGTCATAAGATCCGACAGCGCCGTACTCTTAGAATTGGTTCGTAGTTGCGCGATGGACCGCAAGAAAAATTTACGTTGTTCGACGAGACGGATGAAATTTTGAATCAGAATGTACATATATCAAAAACGAAGTACACGGATTTCGTCATGCCGCAGATGATTCGCATTGAAACCCGTGTAATTGGTGCTTCTTTTAGCAAGATTCCATGTACCGTAGAACCTCATAAGGTAACATTTGGGGGACAACAGTAAACCTTCCTCCGAGGAGATGTTTTCTAGAATGGCAAGACGTTTTAACCCATAAAATCGAGTGTGTGGAATAACATTTGTTTTTGAGGAACGTCCTGTGTGGTCATACAATTATAGCTGATTCTATGGGTTCCCAAAAAACTGTTGTAAGGAGCTTAGTGCTCTGGAGACCGTATGAAATTAATTTTAACAGGAAGCTACTTCAGATTGAAACTTGATGTGACAAGTACAAAATCATTTTATGATATGGTGTGGTATTTTAGCATGTCTTTCGGACACCGTCATGAGCAATGGAAATTGATCAGTATCAAATCAACAAATACACGTCTTCTAGGGAACAGTGACGAAGAACTAGTAAACAACAGACTTAAGCAATCACATCACACTTACTGCTTTATCCAGGAACAGGACTTGGTTCAAAAGAACACACGTAGAAGACGACTGTGACTCATGGAATACTCAGTTTGATACTATTTTCATAGGCCACAAAAAATTGATCAAGTGCAAACTCAATCTTTATAACCTTTGTTGGGAGGTGTTTTGTTTGGCACTGCGCAATCGAGTAGATTATTTCCGGTGCTTTGAATCTCAGGCAAAATTTTTGAGTCCGTATGTGAAACTCACATTTGTATTTGGTTTATGCTTGAACGGCATCACTCATACATTCCAACAGTTACTTGGTGGATGTTGGGTTGTTATGGTACGTTGATCAAAATTAATCTTGTGTGAACTTTCTACTAGGTTGGAAGTAGATCAGATTCAGATGTAGAAGAATGCTGGAAGATTTCTCACGAATGGATGTACATATTTAAGTAAAGTTCCGTAAATAATTTTCATAACCGAACTGGGTTTAACCCAATTTAACTGCCGTAGTGTTTATGCTTCCGGGCTTTTTTTCACTCTAGACCCCCGATATTGCTTCCGTATTAGATTGAGGGGTCGTTACCTCAATAGAAGTATATAATACGAAACTCTTCATGGTTTCTAAGGTGTTTTAGACCCCAGAGATTTCTGGGGATTTTCTTCCTGGAAAGTACACTGTCTAGCCATGGGTTTCCCACACATTTGATATGATTAGGGTGAAGGGTCGTCTAATAATTTGGTCAGCAAAATCATTAATATAAGATGGAGTTTCGTTCGAACCGTCGCCATTATAAATGATCAACCATCACATGTGGTTTGCTAAGATGTGCTTGTTGTTTGTTTGTCAGACTGTATTTGCAGTAATTCTTCTGTTATCAAATTGAGTTACCACATTGCTGGTGCTTTTTATTACGTGCAAATTTGTTTAATTCTTGCGCAGTCTACTCTGTTGATTGTGCATTCCACATTGCCAGTAAGCAATCCAATGCATGGAGACATTTCCAAATTCCTATAGTCTCTAGTTTTTCATAGTTCACGTGAATCCTAACTGTCACTTACCGACGGTTCACGTTTGGAATATTCCGCTTGCTTAACTGCCTTATATCCTCCTTTCTGCTCAGTGGTGTTTCACTGTTTCATTATTCTAACCATGCTGGTTCGATTTATTTACTAAATGTGGTAGGTATTATACACTGAACTACTAGCGATCACTTGGTAACATACGTCATGGTAACTGATCATCCGTAACAGAAGAGCTACCAAGGAGCTTTGTTGAGTTTGTAAAACTTAAGCTGGGGTCAGGTTCAAAGGTAACAAGACACTTCTTTTTGCACGTCACCTGGACGAACCCTGCAGTCATTAAGTAAACTTCTCAGTGAATAATTCTGCACCATAACTCTGACTGATTACGAATGCCTGTGTTGATTTAACAGTTATGTTGCATCTGGTAGTTTCCCAGTCAACAAACTAGCTTTAAAGCCACTACAAGTTGGCCAATCTAAAGTTTTATTTCTCAGTAGCCTTTATCTAAGGCAATCGTTTCTTAATCGTCTCCTATCAGCTAGACAAATGCTAACCACTAAGTGAAATATTTGTTGGAGTTTTCAGGATCAACCATTTTGATGTGCAGCAGCTTTTCTCTTGAGTTCCTTGCTGGAAAAAATAATCTGGTACGGTCTTCATTTAAAGCCAGAATGGCACATCAAGAGTGAGAAATTGCTGATTCACGTGTGTTAGCAATCAATATAAGCTGGTAAGTTCACCTTGTCTGACGTACGTTTCTCGACCAGTCAGTCCAAATGAAGTACATCGAATGACTGAGGGCTAACAAGAATTGGGAAAACGGAAAAAACCAGAACCGCGACTGTTGGATGATGTCATGTCTTTTAATAATGAGTTGAGACATATTTTTGGGTCAAAATTTCATTTTGGTTCTATAGTAGATTTAAGGTTGCCTCGGTCAGTCATTTTCAACCGTACTGTGAATAACTGGTGTTCGTTAAGTGCATGCTCAGCAAAAACGTTTATTGATTAGCAACCTGATTAGCATAGTTCGTTAATACACGGCTTGGAGTAACGAGTTGAATTCACCGCTGCTCAGAATCATAATTTGGTAATTGGAGCAGCACGGCTCATCTAATTTCCATGCTCTTTCAGAGCGCTTTCCAATTGAGCTGAAGATTGTAACATATCAACACACTTGTCAAGCCAGACGCAGCAGAGGTTCACAATCAGATTATGATCCACGCTGACGATCCATGTTTTTGAATCCATACATATTCAGTGGCAGCAGTCGGTTTACGTGTCCAGTGAGCTCACTCAACCGACTGTTAACGTAATTCAAATGTCCTTCAATTTCGTAGTTGTTCCCATTTGAACCGTTTCAGGATCAATAGCCAAATTTATTGAATTTTTGTTTTAATTTTCAAGTACGTGGTGGACCTGGTTAGCAAACTTTAGTGTTTAAAGTTCAAGTTAATTTTGTCGGCAACCAAAAGTTCGGAAAATTTGAGTACTCTATTAAGAACCATTATTGAGCGGACATTTGTTGTGTGAACGAAAAAGAATAAACAGCTGACAAGAATACTGAAAGCGGTAAGATTGTTTTGGGTCAATGTGCATGTGAACAAAAATTCAAGATTGGGAAATTTCGGTAGACAAATCAGTGAAGTAAAGCCGCGTAAATAAAAGTCAAGCAAACGTATTTATTATGTTGACCAGTTTATTAACAGAAATGGTGCTTAGTGATTAGTTAAACAGATGGAGCTTTAGGAAGCGGTCAATGATTGAGACGATCTGGGATAAAATACATTTAGTCACATTAAGTATGTAAATGGGTTGGGTTGGAGAGGAGACGAGGCAAAATATGTGATTGCCAAGTGCTTATTACAAAGTGATAGTCAAGTCGATTTGGTGTTAATCCACATTACACAAGCAATACAATTTCAGTGAAAGTAATCCAAGCTGTAGCATTTAAAGAAGCTTGGAAGGTGAGCTAAGAACTACTGGATTGATGGTAAACAAAAGAGAGGTATATGACTCACGTCCAACAAATGCTCAGAACGTACCTCTCGAAGAGCGATCGAGCTGTACGCGCGTGATAGACCAAAATAGAAGAACACCATTGCGTTCGGAAACAAACCGTACATTTCCGGAAATGTTTGTGAACACGATAGACAGGTGATTCTAATATGAGTTAGGAATGACGAAAGCAACTGGAAGAAGAATTAAAAAAACACGGGATTTGTTCATCTCCACCTATTGACAAAAACAACTCGTGGAAACTTCGAGAATTATAATAAGGTTCAAACAACATAGTGTAGCTTAGAACAACAATGGAAAAGTTCAGTAAATGTAAGCGTTTACTGAGCACATTGAGGTGAACGTGCAAATGAGTCAGTGCGGAGATCACAGTAGTCTGCGAAATGCACGTGTATGTGTAAGCATAATGTATAGACGAGCAAAGTTACCTGTTTGACGTCGCTGGATAGTCCTTAAACTTATTCGCTGATATTTGGAGCGTGTTTTGTATACAGTTAACAGTACATTGCCTAATGTCTAAGATCTCCATTATGAAGTGATTGTAATAGTGACGTGAACAAACTAGACGGAACGTTAGCAGAGGCGCATGACATCCACCCTTCCCTACAGAAGTCACACTTACCCCAGTAAAATAGTCGGTCTAAATTTAGAAGAAGCAAATATAAATTCGTTGATTTGGAAACATTTTTACTGGCTCAAGTGTAACAGGAATCCTCCTATGTAACACACTGGCATTTTATTTAAAAAAGCAGGCTTTTTGAACACCATCTTGAGGTGTAGTAACAAGTGTCCTTAGACCGCTTGAAGATCTGCCATTTTCCTACTTGAATTATGTATAAAAGGCTTACGGTTGCTGTACAGTCACTATTGAATTGTATATACGATTGATCCGTATGCGGACGCTCCGTCTGTTATCTGTTCTGCTGAAGTGAAAACAAGTGAGCTTCAGTCAAGAGAAACCATCAGCATGGTGAAATGAAATGTTAATCAGGGAGGGAGTTTACAGAAACTGTTCCAAAACAAAATCTTGATGATCGTACTGGCTCAAGTCTGGTTAATTTAATCTCCAATAGCATATGTGTAGAGTACAGTTAATGGCTGTAACCCTTTGCAGGAATCGGAGTAAGCTGAAGCGACCAGGTGGAATGTGTCAGAAGAAATGGAATCGAATAAAGTGATGAACGGAAAATACTCCGTTACTCTGAACTGGGTTTAAGACATTGTATAGAGAATAGGACCTCTTTCTTAAAAGTTGCGAAGGAATGAACAAGAGAACAGTGTAGGCAGTATAAGAAAGTGCATTCAAGAATTAGGCAATATAGTGTGAGAATAACATTCAAATGTTTACCTGAATTACTAATTAACAAAAGATAGTCAACATTGACTCGACTGCGACAGTTCTGGTGGAAGCTAGCGGAAGTAGGTGAAACATGGAATGTTACTGTTGGTTTGGTCAACGTTGAGGAAAACGGTTGCACATAAAAGGATCAAGTATGGTTATGAGAAAGTATGACGTTTAGTATTCCGGTAAAAGAAGAGCTGTGACTAGGTTCATGATTATTAGGAAGCAGACTGCACTTTCAGAAGAATTATGAATTGTAGAATACTCGCCATACTGAAGTTCCATCAAACAACTGATCGAGCATCCGTCAGTTACACACACGAATTCGGGTATTTTACTTCCGAAAGATCTGTACAACCAATATAAACAAGTAATTAATTGGATGAATATTGAAGTTTCAGTTGGTGTGGTCAAATGAATTAGTGGTCTGTTGCATTTACCATCTGGAGTTAATGACTGTTTGGAACTGTTCAACAACTGACACCTTCTTTATGCGAGCCGACAACCGTGAATTTGATTAGTTCTCATAATTATACAGAGGTTAATTTGAGCAGTAATACCCTGCAGTCTATTGGCGAGTTCACAATACCTTTTTGTTGTTCTGTTGCATTAAGTCTGTTTTCAATACATCCTGTTTTATCAGTAGTCAAACCTCTGCATGTTTACTGAATCATAACACAAGCCGTTTACTTGATTTTTTTAAAGAATGTTGCCAAGGTGGTCACAAACTTCTTCGTATTTTTGGCATGCCTGTCGTGTATTAGTGTAAAATCTGTGAAAGATTTACTGATCTTATGATTTTTTTACCATTTCGGAATAACTCTCATAGATTTTCAACGAAAAATGACATTTGAATAAACTCACCCCCAATCAATTATAAAAGTGTTTGGCAACTTATATCAGTTCTCTCCAAAACCTTTCGTTACTTCACAATTTGTAGGGCTCCTTCATTGATTCTTCTCACTTACATCGAGTTCTACATAAGTCCGGTCTAGTGGTTCTGAAAATGATACTGACTGTATCTGTCTCTTACACCGTCCGTAATCATGTTAGACATAGACGAAACTTAAATTCAATGAGCCAGTTGCTGTCTGTAATCTGCAGATGCCGACGAGTCAAACGTCTAACACAACCCATTGGGGCGACTAATATTAAGTTCCCAACCGATGTACTGTGATACGGTGAGATGCGATTGCTAATTCATGTGGGGAATAAATACCGTCCACACTGAGAAGTTTTTTTTATCTTGTATCCACAAATGATTAGAGTTGACAATAGGGCAATAAAAAGCGGCAAGAGATGGCACCTCAGAAAATGTCAACAGATTGACTCTACTTCATCAGTCATTCACTAAACAAAAAATGTCAACACACTGTGGTACGCTTAGCTGTGATCATAAAACGGAGAGAGTGATGATAACATGATCCATAACAGATCTGAGTCGTAAACAGGTGAACATGCTGGTGGATTAACAAGAAGCAAGAAATCTTCGACTGCACAACACATCCCTACAGTATACCATAAAATCAGGTTAACCTAGACCCTACCTGTATTATTTTGCAACATTGGCCTCGAAAACTAGACAATCAGTATAACATTTGTTGACCATACGGAGACAACCAAAGTTCTGTGTGCAATAAAATATGATTCACTTTACCCTGGTTATGATCCCTTCCAGTCCGTGTCTGCACTCAACTAATTTGGGCGTTCTTCTAACGCGCAGTGGTCTATACACACATTCGTTTATTCTAGTCAGCTTTTGACGAGATGCATTCGAAGCATCATCATTCCGAAATGAATGACATCTTGCCTCACTTTCGAGCTGAATGAATTTGGCCCACCACGTTCAAAAAACATGAACAGGTTTTAGTTTCATTAATTTTATAACACCGGTAGTATTAATTGGAATAAAGTCAAATTGGCGATATGACTCTTATACTACTGGAAGTGAAGTGCTCACTGTTCACAAGATTACATCCTCAGGAAATTAACACAAATGCACTGTTGTCACCACTAATGGCAATAACGGTGATAACATTATGACAGTGGTAAGCAGCAACAATCAGGTTAGTTGAATAGTTTTCGCATCTAATTGCCAAATACTAAACGGTGTTTTTGACACATTCCTGCGTGTTGTGTTTAAGGAATCTTGCCGAGCTTGTCAACGCTACAGGTTACTTGGTGGAGTTGCTGTGAGGAAATGGAATGATCTCGTGATTATCTTCAGAGGGGAAAACCTGATCTGCCCGCATGGCTACGTAGCTCAAGAGGTAGAGTACTGGATTGTTTTGGGCACACTTTTTTCTGTCGACGGTTCGAATCCGGCCAAAGTCCGGATTTCCACATTTGAGTGCCTTCTATATTGGTAAATCTTCTGAACTAATTAAAAGCACTATAACTACGACAGTGGTCAAAAATCACTTTGACAGAAGTCGGGATACACAAGAAATGGCAGAGGAGGATAACGTCAGACACTCAGCCCCAGAAAAATAACAAGTGAAAAGTACTTACAGAATGGGAGTAGACGGGAACTGATTAAGTAATTTTGCATAGGCAGTGACTTACGCTGCCGGTCACAACAGGGCAATTATTTAACTTTACCGCGAATAAGATGACCATATCACAATCTCGGCCATGACATCTACTTGATAGTTAACGGGAAGACGTCAGATTGTTCATTTGTTATTCACGTGAGCAGAAAGAGAAGCATTAGAAACTTTTGTCCATCAGTTGCACTGGGATATACATCGTGAGCAACTTCACTGTTTCGAGAAGATGATCAGTTAGGATGGCAAATAAAGTAAGGAACAAATCTTCACGTTTCAGACCACGTCCTCGTGGATTGATACGAACTCTGAATAAAGTGAGAACATGAATGGGGATAGAACTGGAGCTTACAGAAAGCCGCAGGCAGGCACATTTAGTGGACAAGTGGGTATGCACTCGACCCTCGTCCACTAACAATGTGAAATACCTTTCCTGAAGAGCAGTCGAAACGTAATTCTATCAGATATCGAACAAAAAGAACGCGTCATGGTTTAAAAACAAACCGTATATTTCCAGCAAAGTTAGGAAATATGAAAAGCAGTTAGTTCTAGCCTAATCTGGGACCAACGGCAGCAACCAAGGGCAGAACGAAAAGAAGCGCGAAGTGGGCCACAGCCCACTCGGCAACACCCTAAAGCGCGCCGAGAGAGAAGTGCGTAGGAACTTCGGGTGCGTTAAACAACGCTCGAAAAGGTCCAGGTCAAACGACCTTGGATAATGGAGTAATAGATGGGTCGTTAGAAGAGGAGCAAACATTCGCTGCGTGCAATTGGTTGCACGGCTCATAAAAGTGACACCGAGTTCATATCAGGCCTCCTATAGCAGGCGCACACAGAATCATGCGTACAGAACAGACTAGCAATAGGACATGGTTGCAGCCGGGATCCGTAGAGAAGCCACACGATCGCTGGTCACTACACACCCAGTCTATCGGTGTACATCTTACGAGGCATAGTGGTGATATCCAAATGTTACAAGAAATAATTTGAACATGCCCTCTGAGGGGGCTGAAACTGGCGAATAATTGCGCCGACTGACGTGAGTTGTGCTGAAAGTTGACAATAAAAAAGTTCGACTAAGATCACGGGTTACGATAACTTATTTCCACATTGTTAGTAATACGGCAGAATTAACCATATCTGTAGCTCAGTCACACTTTTTGAAGAGTTTCTGTGAACAAAGTTACAGGAAAATGATCTGACCCATCATCTAAGATGGAATTCACCAACCAACAAGTCAAATTAATTTAACACTTGAGGTGACGTGAACACTGCATCGAAGACTTGTTTCACAAACAGTATTCTACAAGTTGTTGCACTTTAATGAGTGATTGTAATGAGCAAGTGAAGTGCGGCTACGGTTAGTTACCTAGACCCTTCGGGGATATCCAGAAATGAGCAGAAGATTATTATACTGTTACGTGTTCTTTTTTACAGACAAACACTTGTGTTCCTTCACCAACACGCAGAAAGGTCCAACCCATGCTATTTTTAGCATCCAGAATAATAATTTACCGTTGAATATAGGATGGAGGTATTGCACCTCTCGAAGGCGTGCCGTCAGTTATGCTGAAGCAGTGTGTAAATGTGCTAACTGAACCATTTGTTGACTGTTTAACAAATCTGTAGTTCGAAACAACTTCTGAATAACTGGAAGTGAGGGGTTCATTTCACCTGTACTCATTGGAGGAGAATTAACAATCACCATCCATCTCAGATTTGTAGCTTCGCTGTCATGCGTGCCAAAATTATAGATCCTCTTGTTGACAATCACGTCAGAGATACTCTTCATTCTCGCTACTACCTTACTCCCTCCCATAATATAGGTGCTTTGCAAGCTTTTCCTACATTATCAATCAGTCGACAGTAATCACTGTGCAGACTGATGTAACGGACAATCATCCTCCTCCGACATGAATTCCCATATTTCACCAAGGATTTGTCATAGTGGATCGTACAATCCTGCTGGGCAATTTGCCGGGCACTCTGGTAGGCAAACAACGTTTAACATGTCATTGCAAACGGCCAGATTTTCATTTCCTTAGGGGTGCAACAAGAGTACTACAAGGTTATCTCTTGGATCGTTTGATAATTCTACTTTTCGTGAACGTTCCCTGTCGACAAGCCAGTCACCATGCGTAGTGATTATATGAATATGTACGACCTTGTTAAATTCAGAGGAAGAAGCGAGTAAGTTCTGTAACGCGCATTTGAAACCAGCAGGCACGCACGGATTAAATTTGACTTGCGTAGCAGTTTTCTGCTGTGTTGTCGGCGCCGTTTCGGTCTACGTTTGTTCAATTCGTGTGCCTGGCTTACCGGGTCTTTGGCTTACGCTGGTTTGTGTTGTTTCCTTCACAGGATTGCAGTTAAAACCTCTACTCAAGAAGAAGGCTTTTGCCCGGTGCCTCCACATTGCCCCAAAGTTGGTCAACAAGTGCTGCGGGCAGTCAGAGTAAAAACGGCCGGCTTGCGCGCTACAATTCTACAGAAATAAAGAGAATACCCACAATTGTTTGATGAGTGACTAAGCTTGTTGCGACCCTCTTGAAATGAAGGCCATGCACATTATGCTCTCGAACAACACATAAATGATTGGCGAAATGTTACTTCTTGTACATTCACGAAGAAAAACCTTAGTCATCTGGTGAGTACCAACGGAGGTGACACAGTGTTGATGAAGTATGTATACTGAGAAAAATAAGTGTTCGTACGAAGTGTCCGTGGTAACCTGAACGATTAAACTGGTAGCTGCTGATGCTGAAAAAAGTAGACAGCGCAGTCACTTGTCCAAACCGACTGATAGAAATCGGTAATGACACCGCGGGAAATAGTTTGCGGTTTTATAGCTTATGCAATAATGTTGACTTTACTAGATCAATCACTTAGCAGCTGACGCAATACAGTTGTTTCTTGTGAAACCTGGATGAAAAGCAACAAACGGTGTTGCATACAATACTGATGTTAGACGTTTCTGTAATGAATGTCATTGAACATATACTTTCACGTTAATTATTGTTTAGGTTGTGCACTCTTTGATACGGCACGTAATTCTAACGCGAGCGTTTGATTACCGTTTATTCGCCGTGTTCTGCTCAATCCGGATATACGGGATACTGGTCTAACATTAAGTTCTATCTTTTCAAGAAACATCACATTGGTGTTGCGGAAGTCTTCAGTAACAGTAAACCCTATCCTTCCCGGAACTTTAGACATTCATTCATCCCCTCGTGATATTGAGGATTACTTTGAACGATTTGAACTATGATGTAGGGCCGCATCCAGCCTAAATGAGGAAACCAAAACAGCCTTCTTTCTCTCAAGAGTAGGAAAAGAGGCCTTTTGTCTTTTGGAGAACTTAACAGATTCGCTGTTGGATCTTACATATGAGCGCTTAAAGAAAACACTGCGCGGTCATGTCACTCCTGTAAATTTTGAGGTCACCGAACGAGCCAAATTCAATATCATGAAGCGCTAACCGAACCAGTCAGTCCGTGACTTTGTTCACCAGATTTAAACTTAGACAACACGGTGTGGTTTTGGTGATCAATTGGAGGTCCAACATGGTTTTGGTGATCAATTGGAGGTCCAACTTCGTGACCGACTGATCACCGGTACTAATGCACACAGAAAACTACTGCTACTTCCAAAACCCACGTATCAAAACACCAAAGTCATGTGTGAGCAGTACGAAGACGTTAATAATACAGTCCATAGTGGGAGTTCCAGTGAGACTCCGGTCTTGTTTGGACCGATGAAAAAGCGACCTACAGGATACAGTACTCCGCGGCTATTCACTTCAGCTCCTACATATGGCCCTCGACCAACTTCTCAGAATTCATCGCAACAGTCGACATATATCACTGGCAGATTCAGGTATTGTGCCTCACGTGGCAAGAATCATTCCAGATATACATGTGTTCACCGCAGCTCAATATGCCACAATTGCAAGAAACGGGGTCATTTACAAATTGTCTGTAAGTCGAACAGAAATTGCCAATTTATAGAAACTGATCAAAATGAATTTGATGCTACAGGTGACAAGATGAAGTTCTTTATTTTGACAGTTGATTCATCTACTTCAAGGCATTCATTTCACACTCTTTTCACAGTATGTGGCAAGAGGCATGCTTCGATTATTGATATTGGTAGTGTAGAATCAATTATACCACAAAGTCCTCTACCACAGTTCCATCAAAATAACACACTACATCCTTGT
>QNGE01000627.1:0-120547 GCA_008508345.1 Paragonimus westermani
TACCTAGGTTCACTTCTTCTTGACCTGGACTCCGTGGACCAGGAGTACCGTACCTTTCAAAGTGCAATTCAATAAGCGGACGACTTATTTATATCGCGCAAACTGCGCGTTTTCTCTTATCGGCCACCCCTTCCACGCAGGGTACGTCGTCTTCTCGACAACCATTCCCAATTATTCGCGAAGCATATGCTTACAGGAAACTCAGAGTATCTAAGCGCGTTCCAGATTGTTCGAAACAGGCGTAGACGGGAAATCCGCGAACACACCAGACTCGTATAAGAGAAGATCCTTCTCAGAGCCCGTGGGAACAAAACTTTTTATTTAGGCACGTGTGACGACTAAGAAAGAACAAACCTTCAGCACTTTCTCTACGACTGCCCAACGGGGAGGATTTATCTGACTCCCTAGTTGTGGCCTAGTTATTCAAAGAGTACTACTCGGCTGTCTTCAACGTCGCATCCCTAAGCTGGCATCCTGTACTACCGTGGCAGAAGTTCAGGCAACCACTCGTGCCATCTGAGTTTTCTGTGCTAGATGTTCAAGACCTTTTACTCAAGGTTAATTCATACAGTACAATGGGTCCTGACATGATCCATCCCAGAATACTCAAGGAAGCAGCTGTTAGTCTGGCTGAACCTCTTTATAAGCTGTTTAGGCAGACACTCCAGACTAGCATGGAAAAAGGCGACGGTCACACCCATATTTAAAGTGGGTGACTCGCACTCTCCGGCCAACTATCGGCCAAGTAGCCTTACTAGCATACCGTGCAAAATAATGGGGCGCCTACTACAGCGCACCGTACTCAATCACTTCTTATCAAACAATCTTCTCTTCCACCCAGCATGGCTTCCTTCCTAATGGGCCATGCATAACAAACATGCTTATTTCCATGGATACTCTGACGGAGGTCAAAGATAGTGGCCTCATCTCAGATGCTATCTTCTTTTATTTCGACAAGGCTTTTGACCGTGTCCCACATGGCCCCCTGGAACACAAAGGGGAAACCTACGGAATTCAAGGTGAGGTTCTTCGCAGGATTACCTCTTTTCTTGATAATAGATCTTTTAGAGTCAAGACCGGCTCGGACCTTTTGTCTCCCTCTATCATTTCTGGGGGAGTTCCCCAAGGGTCAGTTCTAGGTCCTTTGTTATTCCTCACTTACATCAACGACCTTCCGAACAATATTTCCAGCAACGTCCTCTTATATGCAGACGACCTGAAAATCTGGAATGCCACTGATCCTAGTGCACTACAAGTTGATCTTGACGCGATCAAGCGCTGGCCGGATGATTGGAGTCTATCACTAAATGACAATAAATGTGCTCATATTTCACTCGGTGGATATTCTGGCAACGCCTTCATGATTCATAGTGCACCCAGCATAGTAGATATCATGATAATTGATCTGAAGAAAGATCTAGACATCTGGTTGTCGTCTAACTTGTCCTTCACGTATCATCATGAGATGACGGCGATGTATGCTACCCAAATGTTTGTCTACACGTCACGTGACTGTGGCGCCAACCCCCACCACATACACTTCCGGTTTGCTCTCTAGTTGACGGACGGTCTCTAGCTTCCCTAGGGAGTTTTCGTGTCGGTGCCAATTATAGTGCCATAAATGACCTCCTGTACATTTTGCCGGATAAGTATTCGGTCTTTACTCCCGACACCCTTTTTGTCTTCTGCGTCTTGTAAATTCCTACCTGGGGAAAGCCACTCAGCGGCCGTGCACGAAACCAGTGTTCATCTGAGTGATGTGCATTTTAACGTAGCGTGCTGCCATGCTGTTGAGGCCATTTAGGTTTTCGTTTGCGAAAGTCGTGCATGTCTTTCTGAGCCTTTGATTAATGCTTGCTCCTATAGTTTCCTTCTACAGGACTGTCTTTAGGACCTTTACTTCGCAGGAATGCTATCCCGTAGTGTCTCCACGTTGCACAGATTTGGTTTACGAGAATAGTTGAACACGTACTCACGTCATCGTAAGCGAACCATACTAACTGACTATTTATTTGTTTGTGATCGTTATTTTGGACGCCTTTAGAAAAACCGTAAGGATGAAAGTGGGGACAGAATCCACCTATCCCGGAAGAACGTTGGAACAAAATGTCCTTCAAAATATAGTTTTCAAAGGAGTGTAATTTATTTGAACGTTGGCAGTACTCAAAAGTTTGATAAGTTGAAAGTGAAATACATAGTTCATGGTTTTGGCTAACAAAATGTAGTATTGTCAGGATTGTCTTTGACACATTTTTGAACTTGCAAGGGGCTAATAATTTACGGAATACTACACCACACTTTTCGCACGTAGTTATGTTCACCACCGGGTGTGGTTACTAGAATGTTGTGCAATGCTGACTGTAAGCCCCATTCATCACGTCTTCGTAGAAGCCCTGTTTATTCATTGTTTAAAATGTTTGCGTGTCAGCTATTATTCGAACCCCTTCTGTTGCATTTTCAACTAGTCACTTTTTACCAAGCGAGCCTCATCTGGATCGTTCATGTTCACGCGACGGGCTAATATTTTGCTTTTGACGTTGATAGAAACCCTATTAAGTTCGTTAGTTCCGTTGTGAGTGCCAGGTCTGTCAGTACTAATCAGCGATTCTTGTCGTTTCACAGGTCTATCAAAGTGGTTACACCTCGGCGTGCATTTTACATTCTAGCTATGTTTATATTTATCTTGATGGTTCCACAACCTGCAGTTTTAAACAATCGCGACAGTATTTTGTTGTTCCGCACATCCTCGGCTGTTTAGTCACCCTAATTTCACATCCTTTATCGAGCTATCAGTTAAAGCAGAGTCTCTGTGTCCGAACAAGTACCCCTAAAATATTGCACACAATTTCTGTGCCATAAGGCTACTACTACTATACACCTTGATAGGGTCAATCATTCTCATACTGTATGTGCATCGTTGTTTAGCTGCGTTACTGTAGCTACAGTGTTCCTTAAAATTCCCACCCACCAGAACTTATTGATCCCTAATTTCCCACAACCTCTGTATTTCAGCCTTGGGTCCCATCTTACTTAAGCTGTTTTATAGTTACCAGCTTAAGGATGAAACCGACAATTTAATATTGTGCACCTCAAATCAAATCTGCAATTGGTAATTTCACTCATAGGTTGTTACAAGCAAGCTCACGGAATTCATGTGCAAATGCGAGTGGAAAGTGAAAAAAACCTGATTCAACATGCACACCGATTGCCTGGCCTGAGAGTCACATCATTTTTCAAACTGGTCGATGGTAAACAGCATATGCACAAATGAGACGGGCCAAACACACGACTGACATTCGGGTGGACGGTACACAGATAAACTGGGTCTAACGCTAACATTTTTCCGTTTAGTGGAATTTTCCGTTCAATTATCCGACGATTGTTTTCATCGAGACCACATTGTGGTTTGTTATAAGATTTGTATTCTCCGGTCATAGTACAGGCGAATGTGAACCAAGACAACAATCTCCACAGACCACCAGTGGTACGCATTCTACTGCATTCTAAATTTCTCCACTGCAACACGATCACGTGCTACAACTCAAGTAAGCATGCACACGTGCAAACGAAACTGCTTTACTTGGTGTCATACAATTCATCTTCGATCGTCTGATGCTTGTGCATTCCTTGTTAACAAAATGCACTTCGTCAAGCATGGATACACTGGAGGTTGGATCCGAAGTATTTTTAAAGAGCTAGTTTCGCAGTTTTCTTAATTTTTCTACTTCGAAACAAAGTATAACATCCGTTCGGACTTTCTGCTTACACACCCCCTACCTCTCCCTTTTTGTGAGCAGTAAGTATGATGACATAATTATGCTCGCATGAAGGTCATTTGGCCACCATCTTGAATTTCGACATTTTCTGTTTATGATCGACCATTGACGGGTTAAAAACTTTCTCGGGACGTACCATTTCGAATGTATGGGCTTAAAAGTCGTAACAACAGGTGTGCTGGCAATCGTGCAACCATTCCGAGATCAGAACTCCGGCCAAGTAGTGCATGAAATCTGTTCTTACTGAATGACTAGACACACTGGACCGAAATCTACATCCATTCCACATCTTAATGAGTATCAGGCTTTGGCACCGACCAACTTCCAAAACACTAGGTCCTAAGTGCTTTTGGCTAACACACAGAAGACAAAGCTTAGAGTCTACCCTACGCGGAAGCCCCTGGTTCTCGAAGGCATGTTTCAGATCGTGACCATTCACATCAGACAGGGGCTTCACGTCATAAATAGAAACCCTTGATGCGGTAGTTCTGAGTGCAAACCTATGTACACAACGTTCGTGTCCCATTACAGCGGAGTAAGACCTCGTTTGCAGTATGAAGGATACAATCTGTCCTCTTGTTCCGGGGACATTGTTTAGTTCGAATGCTTTCTTGGAGACCTTCTCGTTATAGTGCCAGAATTCAGTGTATTACACAACTAATAGCGCCAGGCTACGAATAACCCCCACTTTATTCACGAAACTGGAGCACCAATTGTGTAGTCTTTTGAAAACAAACTGGCTTGTAACCAGCTGACTGTATCCTCGCACGTCACTTTAACACGTCCACTTTGGAGACCATCTACTTTGATAACGTCCCAGCCCACTGAAGCCCAGGTTTTCTGCAAAGTAGTCCAAAAATTGAAAGACTGAACTACGTCTCCTAAGAAAGACCAACCGTCCTATTTCTAGACAATGAACGTCAGTCCTTACTGTTAGCCATTAGTAGTACAGTCTATTAAACTGGCTAGTGGAAAGGTGGACATTTTTGTAATATATCAAGCACCAAAATTCTCATTATGCAATCAGACTGTCTAAAGTAGTTATTTTGTCCACGTTGTAGGTGATCGCCATAAGAATGGAGCAATCAGAATACGATAGCACAGCAGCCAATGAGAAGGAGAAAAAATATATTTATCTAGCTCTGGTCTTTCATCACTGACCTATTCCACTGAATAACTGAAAATCTTCTCCTCAACTAACCGCAGGTCTCTTAATGAATGGCTTCAAGGTTGTCGTCACAAGATTGTTCGGCACGGCTTTTTTGTATGGCGGGACGAAATATGCATGCCAGAGTCCATACACAGCCTCTCTTTACTCGACCTCCCATAAAAGTAATTGCCAAAATAGGAGTGGGAAATCTGAATGAGATGTTTCGCTTAATTCCACGTCAGTGTGCTATACTTGACTTGCCTAAATTTTATCAAGAAAAGGGTGCAAGTTGGGCGTCCAGGGCTACTCATCGTTGTCATTTGATTACACATTCCTTCAATATCTAACGAACTTTTGGACGAAAACCGTTCCAGTGAACTGACGCTGCATCAAGCAATCGTCAAGTTGGGCGGCACCAGTTTTTTTTATTCAATTAACACCATGAGCCTTCAGCAGTCTGAATTCTGTCTCTATTCCTGAGGCGTTTCTTTCGTTAAGCCCTGCCTTGATCACTACCGGCTTCATTTTCGGAAAAAAATGCGGTGTGCATGACTTACCAAATGAAGACAAACGAGTTATACAAGAAACGTGTTAAGTTTCAACCTTAACAGCACCAGCGGCTAATAGGACAGTAGATTCCGATTTTATTTGTCGCTCGGCTTTCTTACGTTTGCTCCAGACTGACTGGAAAACAAACGATCAGATCCTTCTTATAGGAACGTCTGGTTTTTATGTGTGGATAACTTGGCAGTGAATCATTCAACAACTGGTGGCAGTTGGCAAATAATATACCCGTTTTGGTTTGCATTCTGTTCTGACTTCAGTGATTTTGTAGCGCCGGTCACATAGACAATAGATTGCTAAGGTGAACAAAGTGTCATACGGTTACGTGCACAAGCAGTGATGTGAATTGTACTACAGTGTTTAAAATTCCATTCGGTGGGCTGGCTGGCACCAGGGCGATGATTCACATAGCCCTTATTTCCATTTAAAAAAATATCCACACAAACTTTTGGTTTTGTCTCCTGTATAATTTTGAAATAACAGTGAATTTTGTGTGATTATGAACAAGGTTCTGCGTCAACTGCGCTAGACGGGTTAAATCACAGATGGTGCCGGCGACAAACTATGTGCCTCTACCTTAGTAATAATGCCCAAGCCCGAATTATACTCAGTTACATTCAACTGAAAAATGCTGACGGTTTTACTCTGCCGATAGTGTTATGTGTTTAAAACTAATGAATTAATTTTATTTTTTGCCAACTTTTAGCCAAAGCACAGTAAAATGGAGAAGGTATAATGGATTTGAGAGGGAACTCACGTGATATATTACTAAATACAGACTTATAGCTGTAATGTCTATTGACTATTACCCAACTGAAAACTCAGGATGTACATAAAATTGCACACTCCGGAAAACTTACCTGAGAGGAAGAAGGAAGCTTGTTGGGATCTTTAGAATTGCGAACGATTTTGGCCTTGTCAACTTTCGGTGCTGCAGTCGCCTTTGTATGTGGTTTGACTAGAGGAGGTTTTGTCTTTAGAGGTCCAGCTTTTGGTCCGAAGGGGTTAAACGACTCGTCGATCTCGTCCCAGTTTATATTATACTTACCCGGACTTGTTGGTGAATCCGTTTCTGTAACAGTGGCCTGTGAACGAAATCAGGAGCCAAAGTTAAATTTTTCACTTCTCTCGACTACTAGTGTGACTCACTTAACAACGCTGAGTTGCACTTTGAGTAGTATTTTATTGTTGCATGCCTGGAAACGTTTTAATGGTTCGAGTGAACATCACCCGTTTTTCGTCATTTCTTCTCAACTGCACTGCTTCATGTCTATTACTAACATCAAGCCAGGTTATCGGTGTTGGTAACATATCCTACGAAATTAAGTACTATGCTTAGTTACTGATTGTAGTTGTTCCCGTTTGGGTCCAGATGTTGCATACCCACATAATATTTTGGTTAAACGAATAACAGCAGAGGGTTACCCGAGCAAACTGGTGCTCCGCAAATATCACTGTTGCTAATCATCACTCACCCACCAGTAAGTTTTGATTACTATGCCTTGTCGTCATTTAACAGTTCTTTGGGTCGACTCTCAGTGTCTATATTACTATGCACAGCACATGGGGCGATCATGTTCTACCGATACGCACAAAAATCATGCGGACAGCAAGCGTCTATTTTAAAGTATCACTAAGTGTGCAACCGCTCGTCAATACTAATGGAAGGTGAGAGATACAGGCAGAAATTGTGCCAGGTAGACTATTCTGATAACGCATTTGAAACCGGCTTGGTAGTGAGAATGAGGTGATCAAGGTTGTCTTGGTCTTAAGCTGCTGTTTACATAGGTTGAGTGTTGACGGTTAAAGCATTTTCCTATTATGTACTGGCTAGTTAAATTAGGCAGACGTGCGAGGACGTCTCATTTTCACTCGTCCCCTAAACTCTGTGTTAACCATAGAGAAAGTCATAATATTCTCATGCCAAGCCAGCAAAAAGAAGCTGGGATAGAAGGAAAATAGACTGGAGTGTCGAATACCGAGTTTTCACTATCATGCAGAAATGTGACAAGAATACCAGGTACCAGTGACTTCGTTGCGTGGGTTGAAGATGACTCAATAAAATAAATAAACATTATTCATGGTAGACTTTTGCCAGTTTGTTTACCATTCCATACAAGTTACAAGAAGTTGCTCCAAGATTTTTGCGCTGTCCCACAGTAATCGGAAAATGTTATGAACCGTCGAACCGCAAGCGTGGAAAAAGCGAAGTATGGGTAGATAACTTTAAATGTGACTCATCTGACCGAAGGCACCAGGCGATGGAACACCGCCGTACTGATTAGATCAAATTAAGCCAACCCGCGGCACCTTTGGTTGGGAACACTAAAATCATGAATAATCACTTCCATCTGTTTGGTAGCCATTATAACGATGTGGCCGGGTTGCACTACATAAATCTCGTCTACACAGTCATGCTTTGTTATGTAAACATAGAGGAAGTCAAGTGGCACCTGAGGATATGTTCTGTAAGATATGGCCGGACAAGATAACAGTACCGCGTTTTTGTTTCAAGTTAAAGTCTCTCGAACCATCATATAACGTAAATAACACACATTATCTTCATAGTGTCTAACGTGATATCGCCATATGCAGTGCAAGTTCAATGAAATGAGTGTCATATGCACTCGTAAATAGCATGGCTCATTTTACGCGTAATGTCACGCGGTGGGATATGATAAACTGGGGGACTGCCATTACTAAAAATTAAAATGTGCTTGTGGTTGATCAACACACAGTGTTCTCCTATGGTTTACCAGCTTATCTAAACACGTTCCGTCAAGTCTCCGACGACCAAACTAACTTCGCGTGACCGGTCTTATCTGCTCACATGAACATTGTCGTTCGTCACTTTAAGAACGGCCCAACTGATCGGTGACGCAGACATTGAATTTGATACGTATGATCATTAGCCAGTTCACCAGTACCTAATTCATGATAAGGGGTTCATCCGAAAATATACTTGGTCTATTGTTCTTTTCTTGCTAAATCCCCATACTTATAGCAGTATTGAATACTAGTGAAGAGTGGCTTGAATGATTGGATAATTTTAGGTGCACAGTTTTGCAAAATCAGGGCTTTGGCTGAATTCGAACCAGTGACAAAAACAGCCTGCCCAAGAGTGGCAGCTGAGCTGCGGAGCCATGCCTTTAGCTCGGAAATTTCGTATTTGAACTCTGTTATCTACCCTTCTCACTGCCTCATATGGTATTCACCAAATGATCCAGTGGCTAGATTGTTAGTTCCAGCACTTTATGCTGGAATCCACTAACACCGCTGGTGAATAGTCAACCTGCATTACTGATGAGTAGCTTAGTTTAGCAGCTCAAACGCTAGAGCACCTGCAGCGTTTGAACATGCTGTTCCCATTGCTGGTTCGAATCCATCCGAAACCCCTATATTTTACAACTGGGCCTCCTTTAACTCATACAATACATACAGTATGCATAGATCCAACGAAGCACATGACATCTGTTGCTACCACGGCGTAGCTAGTTAGGACAACTTTTGAACTAGGTTAGCTCACAAAACTGACAGTTAATGTGAGGCGTAATCTTATTGCATACCCACAGGTATACGAACTATAAGTAGCTTACCTCTACAGGCTCTTCTCTCTTTGTTGATTGCTCTGAAATAATGAAAACACGGAGACTAGTTAAGAATCAACTGAGATCACATACTCAGATTCACACTTAGATACCTACATATTGTCTCATAATTACTGAATCGACAGAGTTTTGCGGCGAGTAAATTTATGGTTGTGTTTGTTTCAGTTGTACTCGCATATGCTGTTTAATCTGCTCAGCTTCCAGATGAGTGAAACCCCGTAACCGGTAGAAGTTGTCCAAAATGTCTGATTGGCGTGTATTCACCAGGGTTAATAGCTGAGTTTCATGAGAGGAATAATGAACACTCAACAACGTGCTTTTTTGTCACAATTGTGCGTAGATTTATTTAAAAAAACAGACTTTCGCAGGTGGAGTGTACAGAACTACTGTTGTTGCTGTCATTACTAAGTAAACAGAAACAGAGAAAGTGGACGTTATTGCTTTGCACTAACGTTAGTTGCCGGTGTATGCCTCCATCCTTCAGATATTAATAGCGTGGATTTTTTCAATGGATCCAAAGATGACATTCCACGTTGGCCTAACAAACCATTCGGGCTTAGTGTGGTGGATTGTCAGGTCGGAGGTGCGAGTTTTCGAACGCTCAGCCGAATACCTCAACGTGGAGGGAGGTACGTTCGAAAACCTGCCGCGATCGAATCAAGAACAACGTGCGCGACCGGATGAGTCATCGCTCGACTGGATCGGACCAACGGGCGAGGCAGGGCAGGCGAAATACGACAGACGGCCAGATCGGAGGCGTGGTTTTTCCAACATTTAGAGGAACATCTCGACACGATGTTGGAATACGGTCAAGGCCAACACTGGGTGGATGGCGGACAGCACGAGCAGCCGGACGAGCCATCGCGCAACGGAATCGGACAAACAGACGAGGAATGGCAAGCGAAAAACCCTCCGATAGAAGGCACCGGTCACGCACGTAAACCGGTTAGAAGTGCACACGACGTGTGAACGGAAACCGGGGGGCGCTGCGGGTTGGAATTGCGACTCATAAACGAGAGAGCGCGCGTTGCATGTGACTAGCGATTTGGACAATAAAGATTGTTGGCTGTTTAAGATCCTTGTAAATTTGAATATTGGTTCGAAGTCGTTCATAAACATATATTGTTGAAGGTAGCGTAAAGTTATTCTATCTCAACTTCTGTTGCTTTTTATTTGTGTAGCGACTACTGATAATGTTGTGGTGACATCCAAAATGATGCGTCATGCAACACGCGATGTGATTAGACCAATCAGCCCACAAGGATCAAGACTCTAGCTTAAGTTGCCACGCGCATTGTCATTGAGACTACCATCAGAAATGTCACGGTTAGGTCGGTTAGATTGACTTCGCGCGTTCTGAGAACATTCGACGTTTAATCGTTTTAATAAATGCCTAACGGAAAAGTGGAAAACTGTTCTTCACTTATGCAATTAGCTTAGATGGATGTCTTCTCAGCAGCTGGAGGAAAGTGAATGCGATCGCCCAATTCATGTTCGTCTTTTTTGTCGAAGAACTAGGAACAGTAGAGCTAGCAACGGTATTAAACCACTTCATTTTCTGCGTATACTCATCTACTTCTTCCTGTAGGAATAGTTTTGTTGGCCACACGACCAGACGCTTGTGAGATCGAGTCCATAAACACCACCCAGCTTGGCTGAACAGTGGAATAACGAAGTCAATCAACAGTCCCATACTGTCACACCTTGTGGACTGGAATCACTTGGTCAACGTGACAGAGACAGTTAACCCAATCTACCTAGTTAAGTTCACCCAAATGAGGTCACTGAGGTGTAGGATTCTGTTCACAGTTGGAGCCACTGGGGTTCGTCTTTATCGGCTACCACTGTGCGTCCAGAAACATGCTTTGAAATTATCCTAGCCAAACCTCCGCCCTGTATGCCTGTCAAGACCCACTGTGCAAGCTGGTACTTGATAACAGCTTTACACTTATTTGACTGGCCTCATTAACCTTCCGATCACCGTTCAACTACTAAATCATTCTTAAAATTGCTTTACAAATGTAACTGATTTGACATGATAACGAATAGCTGAAAATTAGCCTACCAGTCACGCTCTACTTTTCATGACTACGCTGGGGATTTTTACACATTCGCATATTTTTCATAGAACCGTCAAGCAGTACCTCCACTGACAATTATCATCAGATTTCAACCGTTCCACTGTCCGATCGGTTTGCACCTTCGACCAATGCATAACAGGAAAGCTGCCTGCGAACATAGACAGAATTGCACACTGACCTTCCGATTCCCATGAGTGCAGTTTTGTAATGACACTGAGGTGTGTCAAAATGACCATTGAGCTGAGAAGATATTTCGAGTTTTGAGTTGTACTTAATCTGAGAGAGTAGATGGTCAATTAGTGATTCAACTACTGCGAGAGCAAAAGGCGTGGACTGGGCACGGAACGAATCACGTCCATCCACTCGTTGTACCCCTATACATTTACACTAATTGATAGTTATGCTGGTGTTAACACGCTGCGCTCGCTGTCAGAATTAGTGGTCAGCTTACTTTGAATAACCAGGTTCTGAATATCAGGTGAAAGTGCTTAGATTTGGGGAAGATTTCATACACCCCTATAAAGGTCAGACGCTCACACACTTACTGACATTCTACACGGAAACGACTGAAGGAAGGTACCTGTAGAGCTTGCTCAGAGTATGTAGTATCCTCCTGAAGGGTAGTCTGTTACCTACGCCCGATCTGTTTTCGACCTGTGGAGTTTAGTTTTCGTGTGAATGTTCAGATGTACAGAACCCACTTTTGTGTGCAAAGAGGTTCTATTTGTTAACACGAAGTAAGATAGGGGAAAATTTTATGCATCAGAAAATTGCTAGACTTAAATCTATGAAATGAGTAGGTCACATTATATTCGGCAACCGGCCCCCCCACCCTCAAGAAACTGTCTAAGATCAAGACAAGTGTTCGATAAAAATGATAATTCACTCATCAGTACTAGGGAGTTTTGTTGATATGACTGGAAAAACACGAATAGCCAATCACAACCTTCGCATTCACGTGGGACTTCCAGTCGTATCCTTCAGGAAAGAAGCACTAAAACTGAGTTTCCCCCTTAGAATAGATCATCATTCTATGACCGGGAGTTTAGTCCTGGACCACATTCACCTGAGAAAACCGTATTAACCACTGAGCTGTTGACCTGACATTAATCACGGTCAAACTGACGCACTCGAAACTCGCAGTCACATTCGTGAAAAATATGTGTCCATTATAAATGTGTTGGCTACTACATCCTATCGCTGTTGAGTAATATGGCCCGACCGGAAGAGTGTGACGTATGTACCGAAAGTAGTCATATTTTTCAACCTCAGTGAAACAAAATACTGGCGTCCACGATTGAACAAATAAATGCGTTTTGTGTTGAACATGTTATCAAAGATGCCGGTGGTGTGGAATTCACACTCGGTGCATAGGCATGTCAACTGTGAAGAATACTGTTTACCTTCACCGTCGTTTAGTTCTGTTTCCAGAACCGGGTGTTTGCTAACAGTTCTCAGAGAAAATTAACTTTGATGAATATGAAGACGGTAAACTATTCCGCTATTCTGAAGGAAAATCCGTTCGAATGCACGCGAGCATGTGCTATACAATTAGGGCTAGTTTGCTTTCTTTTGGTTAAATCTTAGTCTTCACGTTGCCGGTAGGGCGCGAAAAGTGTGAATATGTTGAATTGTTTTGAGAAACATTTCTTTCAACTGTCCTAGAAGAGATGTGGTTCAAGGAACTCCAAACAGTAGATAAGTTGACGTGAACGACCATTTAGGAAACTGCTGGAACGGGAGAAGTTGTCGTTTTAAACTACAAGTCGCTCTTTTTTTCCTGTAATGCGAATCGGCGTGATTGATTGTGGTCGTAGCAGTATAGAGTATAGCTACTTTAAGCAGAATAAACAAAACCAGCGTATCCTGTAAGTCGATTAACGTGATATATATATATATATATTGATGAGTAAATATCAGGAACCATCGGTTTCACTGAAACGCACAAAAGTGTCTATGGTGTATATTGACATGTATATATATATGTACATAAATAGCTTGTTAGTAAGTTGACTAACCGTTATCAGAGTTAGTATCGACAAATTTCCTCTCAGAATTTCCGTCCACAGATTCAGCTTTCATACCAGATTGAGACCTATCCGAAACATGCATATCAGCGTCCTTCTTCCGGGTTGTCGGTACGAGTTTTGCCCCCGTGGATTTCTTGCTCAACTTAGCCCCAGCTTCGCTTCCGGACTTCGACGGATCATCAAACTGGTCGACTGCATCCCAATCAACTTGGTCCCACTTAGCTGTTGCACCAAGAGGTTTGTCGGCGAATATGTCTGGCTGAAATGAAGATCGGTTTTGTATAACAAATGTGCTGCTGACATATCGGTCACCTTAATCCATAACTAAATTGTGTGCCGTCCTCCAGGTTACACCCGACTCACGTTCGGTACAAATTCGGCAAAGCCTTCTGAATCNATGAATGTTTCAAACATACTTTTCGATTGTAATTATTTGTTATCACTCGTGTCCCACATCAATTTATCCTTTTTCACCACTGACTGCCCAACTTCACCAGCTGCAGCAGATGGGATTTTGTCGGACACCCAAACGGTGTGCGGCTATTCGTTGATGTATTTCCAAACACCACGATTTTAGGACGTAGATATATTTATTCAAGTACTTGACAAACGGATTTTGCCGAATGTAGCATGCAAAAGCGCGTACGTTCAGTCATCATAACAGAAAGTGTTCTGCGGATAACCTTCACGCATGCAATTTTATGATTTCTATTAGGTAACGTGAGAGTCACTTATGAAGTGCAGTGGATTCAACGTGACATCTAAAGAGTTCCTGGTCTCATGAGTAGGAGAGGAGTTTGGTTTTTCATATGAACTGAACATCACACAATTGACTTCACCTGTCGCATTCGTGTAGAATTTCCGGTCAGCCTGTTTCGAAAAGAAGAACTAGACTTGAGTTTCATTCTTGTTAAAGCTCGTTAGTAGTGCATAACCTTACCACGGCCGTGACCAGAACTCCGGCCACACTTTCACAGGGTAACCGTCTTGAACACTGCGCCATTGACTTCACATTAGGCACGAATGAATCATAATATGCGAACGCTCATCCACATTCACTTGTAAATAATTCTCGGGTTTCCCGATTAGCTCAAGTGTTGCATTCAACCGTGGATGTTGTTCGATTCATATGAAAAACCAAAATCCCCTACCACTCACCAGTAACCAGAATATCTCTGAACAAGTTAATGATTCTTGTTGAGTTTGTTAAGGTCTGATTCATTATTTTTTGAGATTGCTGAACTCTGTTTGATTGATGTTCAAAGATGACATTACGTTTTATTGTCTTCCCCGAATGAACTGCGCTGATCGTTCCCATTCTTACATCAGATGCTACTTTCGTTATCCTTACCCTCATTTAGTATTAGCCCGGTGAATTTTTAAATGCTAAAATTAAATATTTCCCCTCTCTATTTTTTCTTGAGTAACTTACAGTTCCTATCAAGTCTCGATATGCAAACAGTCGTTTTGCTCAGCCTCAACCAATGACCGTTCGTTTCTGTGATCTCAGTTCCGTTTTGTCACCCTCGTTACTGCGCGGTGCCTAGTTGTTGCTCTTGTACGCGCACATTCTTCATTCAATTTCTGAGGAGCTTTCACATTCGAGGTGAGAGGTCTAGTTTTCAAGTTGAACACCACTCACATATGATCGCAGTCTTCGCATTCAGATAGACTGTCCAGCCAGCCTCTTTCGAAAACAAGCACTAGACTCGAGTTTCGCTCTCATTAGAGCTCTTCGGTAGTGCATATCCTTTCCACGGCCGGGATTTGAACTTCAGCCCTTCCAATCATGAGGCAACCCTATTAATCACTGCACCAATGACCTCATCTTAGGCACGACCGAATTGTCAAATCTGAACTCTCAACCACTCTCGCTTGTGGGCAATGATCAGGTTGGTTGATCGTCTCGGGAGGAGACACAGTGACTATTCTGTTAACTCCAGTCAATAACCTCGCGATTAGGACTTCCGAGATAGGCAAATATCCCGAGCAAAGGCGGAAGTGCTTCGCTCCCTAATCCAGCTGAGTGATTAACATAGTTTAAAGTTGAGTCTGTTGTCACAATTGATCTGACCCTTGTTACGGTGGCTTTAGTGATCACGAGTATGTTTGTTTTAATATTTCAGTCCGGCTGACTGCCGTGTTATGGCCAGTTCAAAAACGTTTAGTTACTGTAATTCACTGGAAATTCTACCATCAAAACTTTGTAAGAACACTTTTCAACCTGCCAAAGTCAAAGTACAAGATTAAAGTCACATATTTTGTCTCACTGTTCCGAGAACCTACCAGCGGTTTGCTAGTCTGAGTGTTGTACGGTGGAACCCCTTCATTAGGTGAACTGTATTCGGCGGCTGTGAACAGAACAAGCACGAGAACAGACGATAGAGGAAATGATTGTTAAAATGATGTTATTTTGCCGCATTGTGATGAAACGAAAGTCCCTCCTAAAGCTGCGTGTTTATTTGCATATCATACCAAATTGTCACAAGTGTATTTTGTTCTTAGCAAGCCAAGTTCGAAAGAGGGATCCTCTTTAGTGATCATCGTCACATTGTATGTACCCTGACAGTGTTAATCCAGTTGGCTAATTTGAATTTGGTATAATAAATGGTGTATTTGAACAACAGTGGTGAATTTGCTTGACAAGATATTTTAAGTTGAAACTGTCCTGTATATTAATCACAAGAGTTCAACATAATTATAGCACAAATCCTCTGGTTATTCTAGCTTTCAGACTAACAGTGAAATCTCGTTCACACTGACACTACTCGATAGATTCAATCGTGAGTGACTACGCTAGTGGGGCATCGGTTTAGGCGAATGCACCAAGTAGCCTGCATATCAAATCAAAAGAGAGGAAAGGCTAAGACAACCGATTATGGCCAGCTTAGGCAACTGTAGTTGCATCAGCATGGCAGTGTTTTGTATCGGTTGTTGGAGTTACCTGATGCAGTCAGACCCGGATCGTCGATGAATGTTTGTTGCAATTTTGTTTGGTGCAAATAAAGTGTCACTTATCCGACTGACGACGATCGCTTCATTAATAGCTAGAATTCCATTCTTGTCTCGCCCAAGGAAATATCCAATGAAATCAGCATACTGAAGTAAGACGCTGAGAGATTTGCTGGGATGGATGGTCTGTAAGTATACGAAAGCTGCTGGGATAACTGCGTAGTTACACACGAAGGTTCCAAAATGCAGCTATCGTGTGAAAATGGTCTCACGTATGACGCACGGAAACCAGCTGTATCTCGAATATCTCACCAAGTAGCAACATAAACAGGTTCGGAAACAACGGCGATTGGTTACTCTGTTTGCTTCTCAACTAATACAATAATTGAGCCACTAAGTCCCTTCAAGCCATGTGAGCAAGGAAGTTAAACGAAACAAATTGTCATATAAATTCCTCTTGCACACAAATCCGCTGTAAAAGCGTGACTAGCATAAAAAACCAACGAAACAAATGAAATAGTTAAAAGTACAAATCGGGTTGGATTGTGGGTGGTACTGCCGGAGAAACCCAGTTCACGCGAGCGAGATTCAGCCCTGTTTGTACCTTTAATCGTACCGTCCGCGTCTTGTCGTTGTGTTTCCATGTTGACGTTTGGTACGATAAGATTTCATGTCGTAATTTGTGTGTATCGATTACTGTGTTGTGATACGACATTTATAACCGAGGTTTCCCATGTATTCACGTATTGCATGTCAACCAGCAATAGTAACATATATTGGTCAGTCTGGTGAATCTTCCGGAACTCAGCTGTGAGCGATAGTGTGATATTCATGCACTTACCCTCTTCTGGTTTGTTCTCTTTAGTCACGTGGTTGGATTGATCCATATTTGCTTTCTGCTCTGCCTGTGCGTCCGTATCCTGATTAGAGTTGGATGCTACGGTCATTTTCTGGATTAGTTTTGTTGCAGGTGGCTTTATCTTCAGCGGTCCAGTTTTTGATCCGAAGGGGTTGAACGATTCATCGATTTCATCCCAGTTAATGTTGTACTTGCCGGGACTGATGGGCGAAGGAGTTTCTGCTTCATTCATCTGTCAGCATAAAATTTTACATTTTCTATACATACCTTCTTATATGAACTTGTTCGGCAGCTTATATTTACATTCGATAATTTGTACCAAACATTACTCAAAGTCTGAATTTATTCAGTTGTATATATCACTCGTCGTCACCTCGGTAAACTTTTCCCCTTTTTTCGAATTATTTTTACCATCTTTTCATGTACACATATGAAAGATTTTTAATCTGTCACTTTGCCTGTGAATTCTAACTGTAGTTTTCAATTTTCTTTCGCTGACAGTCTGATCTATATTCAAACATCATCGAACAAGTTATGCATGTCTACCGTGAGGTAGGGCTAACATGACCGCAGCACTTTTACCGCATCATCCCTCACTCAAAACGGGGTAATCATTGGTAGACATCCATTAAAGTGGGCTTGCTACCGTGCAAATTGGATTGTCATCTATACTGAAAGCAACACTTGACTACACGACTTTGGTCGTCCAAAAAGTAGTCTTCGACTGAATTAAAACACGCTCATTTTTTCACTGGTACAGTAATTCGGATGAGTCCTCTGGGTCGAAAACAATCAACAAACACGAAAACACTGTAAGTTAAAAGGATCAGTCATGGTCAGAAGCGAGTCTCAGTTTCAAGCCTATCACAATCTGGACAGATTCGATCACATTTTCAAACAACTTTCCAGTAACACCCGTATTTTACGGGTAAGCAGCACTGTTCTGTGAATATAACTTCAAAAGTTGATTTCTTTGTTCTTCGCGCATACGGAAGTACAAAAAATTGTCCTCCCTCAACTAAAACCTATAACTAATACCATATGAAGTTGCGACATATCTTCTTTCAAAGCCGTAATTCTTCTGGTATGATACATCTATCCACTGATCGATCAATAAAATTTCGTCACAGTTCCAGCATATTTAAACTCCTTGTTCTACTTTCATCCGCAAACCGCGAGTTACCTTGAAGGAGGTATGGTACAAGATTCAAACCTGCCAATCCTGTGGACTAGATCCGCCTTCGATCGACAAGACTTCAAAAGAAAACCCAAACTGAAAGTTTAGGATGTCCGAGTTGAACCTAAGAAGAAGATCAGAGAGAGTTGCAGAGTCTGTTAATCAGTAGGCACCTCAGTTATTGTATTGTCGAAGATACACTGATTACTTCACCTTGTCTTACTGAGTCTGAGAATAGAACTCTTCGCCAGCAAAGATTGACAGGACCGAACAAAGCGAGTGAATGACTGCCACTTCTATAACCGGTTGATTATATTTGTGATCGAAAGATTGTATATTGTAGATAACACCAAGAATAGCCGGTTTGATACCGTTACCCCATCCACTAAGCACGTAGACTTGAAGACTTATTTTGTTGATCCGTTTAATGATCTCACCCCCGGTTATCCACGGTCAGTGAGACTTACGTTCGCAACCACCTGCCTGAAACCTAAACACTATCGGAACCATAACAGACTGACCTCACTAGGGTGAAAGAAAACAGTGGAGAGGAAACCAGTTAAGTCAACTCGACGGACGTTGTAGACATAAGCAACAGCCACCTAGTATGATACCGTTAAAATTACGCAAAATTTTATGTCAATCAGCAACTGTGTCTACTCTTCTTGCAGTGAGCTGTTGACAGCTAGCAGGGTTGGAACAGCACGGCAGGTAGGAATTTTATGAGTTTCTAACCAGCTGGAGTGCATTGATGTTTCCCCACGGCGGTTTCAAAACCAGCGGAAGGACTTTGCTGCTAATTACGCCATCCCGCGGTTACTCTTCATGTCCTTTCTGACTTTATGGAACTATGGGAGGTGTGACAGTTCATCCACGATAGACGTGACAACTCAGTTTGGACACGTCTTGTACCAAAAAACACCCACGCCCAAAGCCGTCGTATGAGCTACAAAAATTTAATAAGCGCAGAGGCACATAGAGTTTAGCCTTCTTCCCGCTCTCAGTTGCCTATTAGGTGTATTATTATGCACAGTGTGTATGTTTAAGAATACTCTGATGCCACCATTTAAACCATTGGAGATTCCTAGCATTGCTCGCTGGCGTAAACCGTTTACCCCAGGAAATGCACCTCGACTACCTTGAATAACCTTCAGAAAAGGAATTACGACCGAAGTGGCACATAAAGTTTAGCCTTCTTTCCGCTCTCAGTTGCATATTAGAATCAAAGGCCATTCTGACAGAGTGAGAAGCGTGAGACCTGAGTGGAGACAACTGTATACCATTAAGAAACCGGGTGCAGTTGCCTGTGAGTCCTCCCGAATGAAATTCACGTAGCTGCTTAATCGGGTTCAGCAGTTCAACAAGCCCCAGCTTTCTGCCATTCCAATAGGGGATGGCGTACCCGAAACGCACTCAAACATATTGAATCAGTCCTTCTCACGTGGTGAATTTTCTCAGGTTGTTTCATCTCCGTACTTGCAGTGCACAATGAAACAACCTCCCGGTGTAGTATTCACACAAACGTGGCTTCACTCTACCAAACTGGGCAGGCTTCGCGATTTATACACCCTTTGAAACTGGGCTATATTACGTAACCCGGGGACCTGATGTGAAGAGGAAGAGCCGGGAGACAAATAGTCTTGCTCTGATATGAAGGTGCTTCTTAACCATGAGAAAGCCGGTAAGAGAGGCGATATGCTTCTTTAGTTATGATCATAATTAAAGAGCTGATTTATTTATATCAGGACCCTGCTGGGTCCTTCAGGATCAATGTGGCCAGTTAATGCAACTCAAAATGCGTCTGACTTATGCAGATTCTTGAGAGCTTTGTGAGTATAAGAAGGACCATACGACAATATATAACGCTCTAAACAGAACACCGTTTTCAGGTTAGGCTGAAACTTCACTACTAGGACACTTCAATCACCCGGAGCTAGAGTTCACAAACCACTTATCTACGGTTGTAATATTTTCCTCCGTTGAGGAATTCTTAGGGGCAGTAATGGAAGTTGGACTATTTCAGCTTGTTCTGGATTACAACAGATGGTGAGTAGATCAATGGTAGTCTTATACTGACTACGTACTTACCAGCAAGTTTGAAATTGTGAGCAATCTAAATTCTTGGTTTAACTTGGTCATATCGATAATTGGATTCAGCTAGCTATACGCAATTAGATGAGACATTTCATATAATGTGAGTCTAAAGACCTTGCATTGAGCAAACCACACAGGGATGAAGACGAAGCTGAGCAAGGTCGAGTGGTCAGGCATCATCACCACATTCAGACTAAACATTCCTTAACTTGATTCCCTTAGTAATTATTCTCCGGTGCAGTTTCCAACTTAGTAGGACGCCGATACCTCTAGCAACTGTTGCCAAACGGCCGACTACGTTGAAGCTCTCCGTTTGGAAGTGCTACCAGTCAGAACAAACTGAGGTTGCGTTTCTCCAACAGGTTGTGTAGCGCAATCTTACGGTGGTTTTTATCAGAGGGGGTTGGTTTTGGTACGAACGCCATCTGGCTCAAAAGTTTAGGGGACACCTTAGACTCTTCTACAAAAAAATCACTGCACACACAAAAGCACTAGTGCTGGCACTTTACAACCTCGAATCTTTGAAGGATTTACAAATACAGATGCAAAGACGGCCAACACGCTGGGTCAGCAGTACGTACGTGTGCGTGACCACAAATCACGAGCAACCCTTGAACACATAGAAGGCGACTTGACAAAACTATCGCAATGTTCAGAGTCACAAGTCGGAATCAAATGAGAAAACCTTAACCCAAAGTCATTCTCTCCAGAAGTGACTTCCCCTCTTCTCTTGAAAAATTATTCCCTCGAAGTTGACGAACCACTTAGAATACTTTTTACTTGCTTCTTGCCAACTGATCGTCTACCGAAAGCCTGAAATCAGTTTAAAGACACACCTATAGTCATAGATGGACTCAGCAAACTGCTCAGGAGCAGATATGCATCTAGTGCTGTCCAAACTAATGTAGGGTGTACTAGGCGGGTCCCTTCTGCTCAGGGTTGAAAACCTTGAATTTGTCATCAGGGAGAATTAGGGCTGCAGCACGAGATAATCATGCGTCACAAATCTATCGATGCTCATGACTTGTGAACGAAGGTTAGTTACGCAGGGCTGGCCATCGATACGCTTTATCCTGACTTTCTCGAGGCTTTTGGAAGAGTTGAGTACACCATCTTGCTACCGAAGATTTACAAGTATTTCTCTGATAAGCTTTAACTCACTTGACTTAGGTACTGTCTAACTGAACGTAGACCCAACATAAGAATACGTAGAGTGTCATCAGAGTGATAGTTCATCAAAAGCAACTTTCCATAACGATCCACCTTTAGATCACCGTTTTTAACTCTTTTCATGAAGCGTTTTCAATAAGCGTTGCAGCCCTGCTTAAATGACAGAGCTCTGAAGATTTGGGGTACAGGGCTCACAGAAAATAATTTGTTGGTGAATGTCAACAAGTGTCAAATCACGCACAGTCGCTGCCGAAATTACGCTGACTCCTACCTTGCTAGCTCAAAGTGACTCATGTCAGTATATGAACGGGAATTAGTTATCTTAGAGAGGGACAAGATGAGCCTGTCTACAGATCATGCAGCATGCAGATGACCTCGAATCGACCTGGAAAACTTGTGAAACATACCAACATAGTGTTTCGTAATGTGCTCGCTTCCATAGTCCGCCGTCACCTAGAAGCGTACATATAGGTCTGTGGTCTCTACTTTAAAAGTTCATCACTCAATCAGGGTGCTTATGGATGGGCCATTAGAAGAAACATAGTGCGCTAGAAAATTCTCTGTCCATAGAGACCACCACAAATAGATCAACTTCCACTGAATTTCAGACATCTCAAAGAAGAATTGAATCTCACACACAAAGTACTCCATATTCAGACTCAGTCACTGGCATACTTGTTTCTACTAAACAATGGTGGACGTCTAAATTATCACCTGCTAAAATTGGAATATGGAATAAGCAGATTACTTTGTAAACAAAACCACTTCACAATTAGATTCTGTCTAAATAGGGATGCACTACCCAACTCTATAGTTACAGCTGAACTGGTCGAGCATTTTTAAAATTCTACTTAATCAGCACGTACGTGAGATACAATCTGTATTACACTTTTCCTAACCTTCATTGTAGCTGACTTCTACAGGTCATCAAGTGTACACAGTTGACGGTGTGTCGTTCATGTGTGTTTCTGTGTTTGCTGCTTATATGTTTTGCACGTTAGCAGCTCCACTGAAGTTAGCTTTTATTCACGTTTTTTCACTTTAACTTTACCCCCCTACCGACTTCACAACACAAATGTTTACCCAAACAACACAGAGACAAGGACACTCTAGCAAAGACCTTTATCTGTCTTATAAACGTCTATTCAAATATGAATGTAACATTAACGAAGGGAATCAAACTGAGCAATTTTTCTAAGGGATATTTAACGTTATTTATAAAGTCAGAGCTGGCTCGTTCAATAACTAGTTAGCAGTAATACTGAATTAAATGCCATGCTGTTTTTAGATTAGCATTTCAATTAATATTCATAAATACGCACCGTTAGTCAAGGAATCTGGTACTACATGCTACGCCACTGTGCATTTAAAGAGACTACCCGTTTTGATTAATATCTCTAAGACGTCACGAGTAATTTCCATTTGTCCTTAATTTCAAGGGGAGTCAAGTTAAACTCTCTCATTTGCTTTAATTTAACTTCCCAACCAAAGTTACTGACAAAAGCTAGACCAATCCATGCATCTGGTAGATCTAGCTCTGATTCATCCGGTTGCTGGATGGGCAGGATATACGTTATGACCAATATGCTCCGGATACGACCGGGTTTGAAAGAATTCACAGTGGTACACACGGTTTTGCAGTGTTCAGCCTTACACTAGAATGTTGTCTTCGGCTTATACTTGGAGTAGAATCAGTGGGGTCTCTAGGCGGAAAACTTTCCATTATATGCACAGCTGGATGGTGTTTCAAGTAAAGATTCAGGTACTTGCTCAATATTTGTATCATCAATTTGACTGCGCTGAACTTGATGTATTGTATCCCTTACATGCATTTCAGTAGTCAAACACGCACGGCACACCATTAGACAAGTTCATGCACGTCAGGCGAACCTACACAACCACCTGATGAGGGTTTCAGTTTCACCAGAAGTTCAGTTCGAAATATGAACTTTGTTATGGAGAATATCTTTCTCCCTGTCTACCAGAAAATTCTGCATGACAGTGGAAATGACCGATGAATGTTGTGCTAGTTGTGATCACCGTAATTCATCTTTCCCGAACTCCTGTAGATAATCAATTGTGCAAGGCAGAAGAAGACCCGTTGAAGTAACGCGCCTTTTTCTTGTTAAAACGTTTTATCCTGGCTTGGATGCTATACTCGACCTTTGTTGCACGGCTTCACCCAGTCTACTAGCGCTGAGTCAGGAAGAACACGACTGTGTAGAAAACACGCTGTAATAACATATACTAATTCGATAAATGAACCAAATGCATGTAAATGTAGATCATGAGTTAGTCGCCAAATATAACCAACTACACGTTGAACCAATGTCCAGTCCTTTGGGCCACTTCGCGACTAGGGGGCCCAGCATGGTCTATTCCGTAGCCTTTGAACTCTGATTAGTTCATCGGAATAGCACGATACCCATGTCCATTTTCATGCGTCATCCTGGTTAGTTCAGCTGGAAAACTGTGCACGCTAATGTTTGGTTAATGAACGATTTAGTCAGCCGCCACTGGTGACCTGATTGGTTTGTTATGATGTGCGATTTCGTCAGCCAACACCGACGATCTGATTAGATTATTTTGATGATGTCGTCTCCTAACACCCGTTAGGCTGCATATTTTTCCTTTGTTTTTTAATTAACAGCCCCCCAATCCATGTCAACGCGCTAAAGTGAATTGGTTTATAAGAGACCCAGTTGTGAAAAATCTGGACTTCGTTTAGATTCAAACCAGCAGCAGAAACAACCTGCTCAAACGCAGGAAGCGCTCTACCAGCTGTTCTACGAAGCCAAGAGAGCGTCTCAGAAATTTCACATTTGGACTCACATACTAACCCAGTCCAATGTCATATGGAAGCCACCAAATGATCCGGTTGACTGTCGAAACAAGATTTCCCGACAGTTCATACTGGGACCCATTAACGTCAACATTCAGCGTTCAAATTGCATTAATTATAAGCAGTAAAATAATTCATTCAAGTGAGTCAATGTTTTTGTTACTCACCATGTTTTGGCTATGCAAAATCTTGATTATTTTGCACGAAGCTGACAGTTTCCTGGTAAAACAGTACTTTTTTTTTAACTAAGCACGGTTCGCTAATCTATCCTTGAAATAGTTTTTAAAATTCTACTGACAACAAAAGTTCGTCACTGCCACTGCCACATCCTGTACAGAAACACAATCAACAGCAATCATTCGTATTTTCCGGCTGTTTTGGTCATTGTCAATCTGAAGAATGTGTCTTTGTATTGGTACTCCTATTCCAGACGGTTCTCCAGGGATTATCAACAACCAAAGGTATGGTCATTTTAATCAGTGGAATTCTCAACGTTTGCACATTTGATGAACATTACCGACGGATACTGTGAGTAATCTATTACAACGGTTGAAGCTATAAAGTTTGAAGTTCAGGTACGAACTTGGCTAAATACGTTGTCATTGGGAACAGTCACTGTGTCAAACATATATTTTGTGATTTTTATCCGAGGGCTGTTGTTTGGCTGCACAGCTGTGAATTTTTATAACTCCTAAGTACAAATGAAAAAGAATTCAGTCGTGAATTTTTGGCATGACACCGGGCATCAGTCATTCAGGCAGTCCACGAAGGAGTTTCAAGTTCAAGTGGTGTTACCAAATGCATTGAGTAATCCGACGACCGGAAACATAAAAGAACTTATAATCTGAGAACCACACATGCAACAAGAGAGAAATATTTTTTTAAAACTCACTTGCTGCCTTGTATCTTTGGGTTCTACATCGTTTGCCGTTCTGGCATTGTTGTCGTCAGTTCCTGGTGAGATTAAGTTATAAAAAAACTCGGGCTAGCTTTGTGACATGTGGCGGGAAAACAATAAAATGACCTCATTCACTAAAACCCTAATATAGATTTTCTGTCTACATCAGGGAGTAAGGAAACTGGACTCTCCAGCTTGGAGGATGATGTAAGAGATCATTATTTTTGCATAAATCTCATTGGTGGCAGCTGTTTTATGTAAATATATTCGCCTAAAATTTATTTTCCAACAAAATTTACTTAGTGTTGAAAAAATATCGTCGCTACAAGAGGGAGGTTAGTAGAGGAAAACAGTTTGTCACTGTTTCACATGAACTTTGACATATCACTTACCTGAAGTTCTGTTTGGAGATGACCGACTCGTAGTACTCATTTGGGGTTTCAATCAACGGTAGCCGTATGTAACCGTGCGATCACCAGAGTATCTAAACGACAATGAATTTAATGTCACGGTAAATCAGCTCAGAAAATGTTCTTGCGGACACTTAACCACCCCTGGCCCACAATCAGCCAAGCCCATGATTTGGAACAGTGATCACGTAACTGATAACAAACATGTCGTCCTTAACCTAGTCACTTTTTTCATATTTATTGTGTTGTAATTAGCCTGATGATCAAAACACAGAAAACAAGTCTTGTTCGCTACTCTGTCGTTCTCAGAGACATTTCAGTCGACTTAGAAATTTTTCAAAGCTCCACCATACATTTGTTATGACAACCATCGACTCACAGGAAACAAGAGGTGAGGAAGAACTTTCGAAAAAAAGCGTTCGTCATATCGAAGCAATGGTAACCCATTACCTAATTATAATAAATACTGGAAGAATTTAACGAGTCTACCATGTTTGAGGGTAAGTCATGTGTAGCGTATTTTAATGTGCATATATTCTTCAAAGATGCTTCGGTGACTTGGCCTTATATGTACCAGAGATGACGCAGTCGTGACCGTGTGAGTTGTGATTCGCGAACGAATTCCTTCTGTAAAATAGAACGGGTCTAACTATTTGAATAGCGATTGATCCCCCTGTCACTCGTAGTCGATACTTTTGGCAATCCCTTCAACAGCAATTTTTACCACTTCAACAAAAAAGTACATCCAGCTGTAACATAATAAAGCTACTTCATAGGTAAGATCACGACAAACTAAATTTAGGAAAACGAGTTGTCTGTCTCCTTCCGATCAGTGTCTACATAATTATTTTCTTTCGGTTACATAGTAGACTCTAAATACCACGCAAAAATATTGCTCCAAATTCATAACTAGGGTGAGCGAGCGGTTGTCAATGTTAGAATAGAATGGGCTACACCCTAAAACAGTTGTCATGACCCAGGGATTTTTACGGTTTTCTTGTTCAGATACGCTAGTGAAGAAGAGTTACCGCGGACAAGTTTTATTCACAACTTGCATCCTACTAGATATGTTTACCGTGCGATCATTCTAGTGATCATTCTCAGTTAATTTTATTCCATTTTGTATCAAGTACAATCCAGTGTAGCACCACATCAAGGATATCACTCAGAGAACGAAGCTGTCGACTGAAAGAGCTCACGCTGACTTAATAATACGACGATTCACAATTAGTTTTATACTAATGGACTTGATTTCGACTTGATCTAATGAGAGGTTGGACAGAAGCCACCTAGATTAGAAACTGATCTCTCAGTTATATTTATTTTCACGTGTCTGCACTGAAATCCTGCATCATGGGTGTTAGATATATCACCAATCGGTAAGTGATTGCTGCTCATAGTTGACTGTTTGACCGTGAATTTTGTCCAGGGAGATAGTCTAGTGATTTGCTAAAGTTGACCTGAAAAAAAGCTTAATGACACGGTGTAAGTAACGTTATAGTTATACTATTGCGATTTACATATGATCCTTGAGTCACACACAGCTTGCTTGCAATGTTTTAGTGCAAATTTTTATCAGGAAATGAGTTGTACACCCGTATGTACCTGAAGTCTTACAGTGCAAATTTTCTAACCATTTTATCATCTAGAATTTCTCCCCTATTTCATGATGAACATCTGGGATTAAAGAAAACCTTTGGTTACTTTTCACCAAATGCTAAGACGTATCCCTCTCATTTTACACTGTGCTCACAACAGAACGGAAATTAACAACGACAACAGTGATACTCATATCGTCCACGTTTACGATGACAGACCAATTGTCAAATCAAATCGTGAACTGCGATGCGCACAATTTGTTGTATGGCTTCAAAATGCTTATGAATTCTCCCTTGAATTTTTAGAGCTGACCATTGCGGAATGAATACAATGAGAACGAGGACAGCGAAAATGAACATAACAGTCTTCACATTTTTTGACCACAGTCAGGCCATCAGTGTTACTAGGTATGTGTTAAGCTACGGTCAGAAAACAGTATATAACCAGCGGAGACCAATGATGACGCCAGGTTTTCTTACTGTTTCAGGAATTTATATAGCCCAACTAAAAAGGGGAAGTACGTGCTATGGCGGGTGCCGGAGAGACAAGTAAACGATGGGTCCGATTCACTCCAGCGGACTATGTGAAACCACTCTCACAAAACATCTTAATCTAACATTGTTCACATGCAGCTGTCGCCGCAAACAGACGATACTCGAAATGCAACAGTTACTATGCAGAAGTTGACTGCGAAACCATGTGAACGGAGTAACCAGAAAGCAACGCCGCACGGACAATCCTGTTTTAATGCCTGTCTTTTAACGACAGATAGAAGTCAAACAAGAATGTCCAAACTTAACGAGAGACAAGACAAATTTACGAGTGAGACGGAGTCTTTTTGAAGCTGGGATGTCATTGCCGAAGAAAACAAAACTTTCGTCTAACTCCAGATTTCCTCTGTCCCATGATAATTGGAGATACAGGCTCTGCCATTTCTGAATGGGCACTTTGTAATCAAGTGGTGCACAGCACACACCTTGATACTTCAGTCATCAAACAATCAACTACATTTGTATATTCTGTTGTCCCTCACCGGGAGAAGTAAGGATATAAGCACTATCTAAGTTTACGGCTTTTCATGTTAGACAACCCCAAACAGACAGTCCACGAACGGTTCCGTCCTAGATTGTATTCATCAGGTAAGGGTAGTCTGAATAGCAATCGAAACGGAAACCCATTGCTTTACAAACCGTAATCTTTGCCTGTTCGGTTACCGGAGGTAGGAAAAACGCCTCGCATTGACAGCTATATGCAAACGTATATATATACTTGTTTCACTGGGAAATCCTTCTTGAACATCCAACTCAAAAGTCCTGCCACGCGAGGCAAAAAGGCGTAGGGTTTTCTTGGGGGACTATACCCGGAACCAACAGCTCGCAGGTGTGGCTGATTTGGCATTCAGGGATAACCCAGCCAGGCGCCGAAAAGAATAAGACATTACCATGTCAGTCTGGTTAATGCTGCACGCAGTAGATGTATTGGAAGCTACACCAAGCCTTTGATAATTAGCGCGAGTTTTTTAATCGGATAGGATAATACGTCAGTGGTCACAGACAACCGCCGGGCGTTCCAAATGTTCTTTGGTTGAAGGTACTTTTTCTCGCCCTTCTTTTCGCAAGCGAAAGACAGCAGTGATAAGGTTAGTTTAGTGAGTTAGAGACTTCGGGTTGGATCTCCCGGAAAACCATGTTTCCTTCAATCCTGTAAATGAACTGTTAATGAGGAGACCGAAGCTGAGGTCTCGGATGTGACTCTGAAGTATGCCCGTGGACATGAGTAATTGTTCAAGACGTGTAGTACGCGTAGGCGTACGCGGTGTTTTGATGCAGCACCAGACAACCGTCATACCACACCACACAGCCCACCATGAAACTGTGCAGCCAGGGCATCGACACCGCAGCCACGGCTGTAACAAGACTTTCAGGTCAGGGAAAGCACCGGGAAGTAGATGCTGGATATATCTACTGAGTAGGCTGCCCGGCAGGAGGTCCTAGGGAGCAAGATCTCTGTTTCGTAATTGCTGATCACATCACTTTTTCCAAGATGAGCGAACTGTGCGGCCTCAGTCCTCGAATATTACTCATGTGCGTGTGACTTGGTCGAAGTACTTCTGCCGAATTTCTCAGTGCTCATGTTCCAACTACGTGTCATACAGATGACGTAATGGATCAGTTCTGTGATCAGCAGTCCATCACAGTTTACTCGACACCGATGAGTAACTAACCGCTAGCTCTTTAGGATTTCAGCATGCGAGTTCAGCACGACTGAGCCATTCGTTCGGATTTCCTCGGATGCCCGGACAGTGACTTAGTAATGGAAGACGACCATCGTCCACTTCATGTGTGCCACTCGTATACTACTCACAAGATTCCTCCCATGCAGACCGGCTTCCAGCTGCATGCGAGCCACACTACGTTGCAGTCAGTTTCGGTTGTTTGTTTATCTGCTCACGGAGCAGCACGATATTCGCTGAGTGCTTATTATGTTAGCGCTGTGCGGGGATGAATGTATCGTGGATCATAGGCTGGTCGGGGCCAAGTTGTTAGCTCATGTTCACAAACCACTTTTGTACATCACCCAACAGCGCCAAAAACGGAACCCCAGAGAAATAAACATATCAAAATCAAGCACCGTATTTCAGCGTCTAATTGCCGCTCTTTGCAGTGGTGTTCCCGTGACCCTTGCCTTTGACGGCATGTGATAAAACCCCGAAGAAAGGATCACGGTGCCAGCCATACAAACAGTAGGTATTCATAGCCAGGAACGCCTCGAGTGAATAGACGAGAAAAAAAATGAAACGTATACTGCTTCTATGGTGGGCTCAAGCAACGAATACAAAAGCGATAGGTTTCCAGGTGTTCCTGTCAATTTGCCAAAGGATTTATTGAANAAGGGAACTCAGTGTTTTAGATATAAGTAAGGTCAGATAATACAGAGCTTCGCAGGCTGTCGACTGTGCAGAGTTTTATCGTTCGCTAAAGGCGAGTTTTGGTCATCAATCCACGCTACTAAAACCTTGGTTGTCTGAGACTCGGGTTTTTCGTACATACATCCGGAGCTCATCACAAACGTCTCGTGCAAACAGTCTGGTAGCCTAAGAAACCGGTCAGTTACCGTTGACTGAGCAGTCATAAATGGCCTTTCACAAGTCGTCAAAGCGTCACTTGCTCACACCCAGAATTTAGAAAAGGTGCAGAGAGATTTTAAACAAATGCAGAACGGAATTGGTGAAGGAAAATATCGGTTGAGGGGAGAGCGCTTGAAGCCTGACAGCACAGCTTTGAAAAGTGCCTTGCGACCGTTGGTTCACTTCATTTTGGAGCAGGAATCAGTCCCTCTATAGGTTAGGGATGTCCTGAAAATATCTTCGTTTAAGGGAAGAAAAACAAGCAAAGCACCGACAGTTGTTGGAACGTTAATCAACGAAACTGTGCTCGAAAGTTCCAGTAAAATTTCTGCTGAGCCGACTCGATGCGGAAGTTCCTGCAGACAATATTTTGAAAGCAATGTGGATTGTTGGGAAATTCAAAATGATGTTTGCAGCTGGACAGATCTGAGGGAATTGTCTTGAACGCAGTAATCCACCATATGCCCCTTTTGTATATTCCATCAAAGCGTGTGATTTCTTGAGCCTTGCAGCGCCGTGGACCGTGCTTGAAAAGTTCGAATGAACGTGGGTGTGAAGAAATTACATGCGCTGACCTTTGATGACTTTGCCACCGAGGGCAAGCGGGATTTTTTTTTATCCGAAAAATGTTTAGTTTCCACTTTATCGCAACGCCAACAGTCGCTCTACGGAACATCAGGGCAGATTCAGAGTACAGCATCCCACACATGCCGAATATTTGACGTTTAGGTACCCCAATTCGGTCAGCTAGTTTGACACAGAATGCTGCCATGAACAGATAATCGTATCCTATTTGTCACAGAAAGTAAGTTCTGTGAATGCCATGACTCACGTGACCATGACATTCAAGCTTGATTTGAATATCAATACCGGTATGAAAATTTCCTCATTTCAGTCCACTCCGAGTGGATGTGCTGTGTCTATACAAGAGATTCGCAAGTTGCGGGTTCGTGTGTTAAATGTTAGCGCTACTTTTGAACACCTCGGAAGACGTGTTTGAAAACCCCTGCCTGAAGATATACATTAAACTACGCTGCTGTGTCTATGGAATTCTGGCATACTAACCAAATTTGCTACATCTCAGCCGCTTTCATTTGCAGTGTCCAAGACGTAGCTTGCAATGGTGATTCCGAATCAGCTTTGTTGATTAGGACGCGTCCGTAGAATGGCCAAAGCAGAGATGGCGAAACAACTCCCTTACGGACAACACAAAGCAGGTGGGTGAAGCCCTAGTGGTCTGAAGCTGCGATAGCTTGATCCTATCCAAACAAGTCCTTCAAGTTTTATTCTCGATTTTAGTTTATGGCAGGATGTAGTGATGAACCAGACCGTCTGGGATAATAAAACCAGGGTGGGCTTTGCATGGTTCAATCAGCAGCATTTGCGCGGGCATGAGTTCAAACGTGCGATGAGCAGAATAATCGTAGGCACCATGGGTCGCGTTGACGTGACCGTTTCGTTGTGAAGAAAACGGCTGCGAATGCGCTGGTTGCCTCGGACTGATAGGTCATTGACGTGCCCGTAGTATATCGTCAGTGATGAGATGACGAGAGCGTTGAGAATGCATTTTCCGTTCTTAACGACGACCGATCGTCATAGTTTGTTAACATATCCGCTCTTTACTCCAAAAGCCTGAATAGTTGTGGTTGTGTATCTATTCTTTTCTTCAGCTTTGAGGTGCCCTGTAAAATAAAAGCTTCGGTTTGTCTGCAGGCCAACTTTAACAGTTCGTTCCAATTCACCATCCTGTCTAGAGTGGAGTAATGTGTAATCCCATGGAGAAACACTTCCTACCTCATGTTTCCAATATTTTCATTCCCAGCTCAGCTCTTGCCAGTTAAGTCTGCCTCTTAGTTTTCGGAGAGAAAAGGGTCTCAGTTTTACACTGGCCTACGAGCTGTCCTACTAGGGTTGTCCGGCTGAACCGTAGAGGCCACCATTCACACATCTCCTGGTAATATTATTGTGAGCCTACATTGGATGCTTTGAATATGAGTGGAGGCGCAATTGGTTAAGAACAAGTCACTAACATTGAGCGTTGTGCGCGGGCTTTTTTGGTTTTGGTCATTGTGGCAGGTTAATCCGAAACGAAATCCTAAGCTAATGAATCTCCCTTCAGATTGGTTCCTCCCACTGTTTCCGAAAGAGGGCGAAGCGATCACCATGCATTCGTCTGAGGTTCATGATAACATTATTTCGTACCCATCTGATTGCAGCAATCACAGACTAGTATTCGGTGTTGTGCTGAAGCTGTGTGCACTAACGCGGTGAGAAGGGAATTGCAATCCAACTGTCTAAGTTTATTGGTGTGCTGTCTGGAAATTTTTTCACCCGTGTGGTCATCCAGAGCTGAGAGCGGATCGTCGACCATTGAGAAGCTGTAGAAAAATTAAGGTATGACTGTTTTACTGCAGTCTCATGGAGATCGGAAAACATGATGACAGATTGTCACGACCTGCAAGCCTAACGGAAGTCTTACTGTATAATGCTCATTAGAAAGATGTATAAATATCGGACACCCCGTTGGACAAAATAAACCCCAAATAACAAAGATATCCGGAGATGGGAAGCTGCATTGATAACCAGGAATACGCTTGTCGTTTGTGGTTGGTAGACTAGACGGCATTCGGCAAGGTAAAGAACGGCGAAGAGTTGATTGATAAGTCCTCTGAAAAACCTGGTTTGCTCGCCATGTAATTACTTCTCAAGCTTTCTGACTAACATTAATGGAAGAATGGACACCAAAAACTTGAGCACACATGAAATCAGACTGATTATTTTCAGGTTGAACGACACTCATATTTGATCGCAACCTTAGCAACCACGGACTTTCTAGCCAGCCTGCTTCAAAATGAAGTACGTGGCTGGAGTTTCCTTTTTGTTAGAGCTCGTCGCCAGTGCTTATACTTGTCACGACAGAGACTAGAACTCCAGCTACGTTTTTGTGAGGCAACAATGTTACCCACTGTGTTAGTGATCTAACATTCGGCATGGTTGAGTAATCATACGTGAAGTTTTACCGACACTCGCTTATAAGTAGTGTGCAAGTTGTGCAGTCGCCTTGAGAGGAGACAGTTGCCGTTAACTCCAATCGGTAACACCATGATTAGGACCTCCGGGACATGTCGAAATCTCCCATCACATTAAGCCTACCTGGCGACGTTTTGGACTACTGATGTGTAGTCGAGTGTTTGGTTGGTTTCATGCTGCATTCTCAGGTGGCAACGAGATGTGCTACTAAAGATCTGTAACACGAGTGTTACTTTCTGAAAGAGACCAGATGGAGGTCTATCCGATTACGAAAGCTACGCTCAGATATGAGTGGTGTTCGACCTGAAGTTAAGCAAATCCCCGACTATTCGTCACTTGTCTGATTTTTCGTTATTCATCAAACAATTTGCATCAACCTTTCAGGAAGATCAAAGTGATTATCGATTTATCAAAGACAAGGGATGCTTTTACAACACTTTTTACTAACCCCGGAAAACAGGATGAAAACTTCCTCAGAAAGCGCCTGAGCTCAGTTCTTTGTAGAGCAACAGAACTTGGAATTAATTTTCAAGGATGTCTCTGGTAAAGGGTCCTCGGACGCAGAACTCAGAACATATCTACGCCCATTAGGCGAAACAGTTGTCGCAGAGGACCAGCTGGCTTGACGGCTATGGTATTCAGCTCAGGGTCTCAGGAGTGTGCTGGTCATAGGTTGACAAACCGGCAGTCTGGCAGATTAGTTAATCAAGGACGGGTCAGCCTATGCCGCTGACCTGGAAAAAATGAGTGGTAGTTTGATAAGCGCATCACTATTTTTCTGAGGTTTGATTGCTGGCCATGACTTCCAGCCAAGTATTACACGGTTTTTCCACAGTTCGCTGCTCGTGACCCCGTTGTAGATCTCCGCATCTGCCTCTCAGAAATCTTGTACTTTCCGAGTTTCAAGGGGTGGACGTATTACTAGGTGGCTTGGCTAACAGAATGTTAACTAACGCGATAGACCATTGAGCGTCAAATATATGGGGGTGGATCCGGCAACTGATAATTCAGCTTCTGTGGGCACCTCATGAAAGCAGTTGCTATATCTTGGCCAGTACCAAGTCCGGTTGTCGGGAATCTCATAAGGGAGAAAAATAGACTAGTAAGGTCAACAGAAAGCCAAACTATCTTTGGTTCAGACCCTGTTCTCTGGTCGGGCCGTTATCAGGCGGACTTAGTGCTGTCCTCCGAACTGGCTCAGTAAATATGAGAGTGGGGAAATAGGTAGATTCGCATCCAAGGATCATCACACAAACTACCTGTTGCTGAGTTCATAAGACTTCGTTTCACATGGCCATGGGAAGCTCTGGCGGCAAGTGTACACCAAATGAGCAGTGACCAAATTTGTTGAGTAGTTTTTCCCCACTTATGAACCATCACAACTCCGTCCACATTCGATTGTATCTGTTGTGTTGTACCAATAATACCCAATCAAGAACCCTATTCTGAGCTGCTGAACTTCGCAAATATTTTGGCATTCATAACGCACCCAATCCATCAACCTATTGATCCAGTCTGACTTTAATTAAAGGCTAAGTGATACAGTTTAATGCCTCAGCATTTTGTGATTTACCTAAATCCATGCTGATCAACTCTAGAAAACGGGTGGGCATACTCAGTCATTAAACAATCCAAGATTTACATTCAAATCTTCGATACAAAAGTGTGTGACTATTCCAGAGCACCTTGTTTGTTAACCGTCGTCAGATCGTTTTCTGCGCCTAAACAAGAGCCCATTCAGCTCACCAGTCACATCAGTCCATTGTTACTATTGGCAAATATGGAGGACTTCACTGGGTTGTCGACCAGTGCTTATAGCAGGAGTTGCGTGAATATGGCTACTCCATTCGCCTGTCGTCCGCTCTCAATAGGAGGTTGTTTGTTTGCGTTTGTATTCAGACGATGTTACTGATGTAAGTAACTGACCGATGAACGACACCACTGTGCGCTGAGAAGACTAAATTTTGATATTTTTGGGCTCATTACGTGGCTGTATTGCTCAGCTAACAGAACTCTTGTCACACTTGGGCATACCGTTTCCTTTGCCAGTTCGGGCCTAGAAGAAACTCAGACTTTTCACAACTGAGTTTCCTCTAAAATCAACGCACCTGTCAGACAGATTACCAGTAATGAACCTGCACCAATTCTAGTTTTGTACTGGTTTAAGGTCGACAAGTTTCTGAGTGAGTGACTTGTTTAATTGTCACTTCACTTTAATTAGTCGCCTTTAAGTATGGCTGTTTTTGGTTGAATTGTTTTTTCATCTGTTTATGGATTTCCGTCGGATATGTTTAACCAAACGTCAGCAATTTCGCTAATCACTGGTCATTTCATGGAAATGTATTCAGATATCACTATGGACGATTCTTGAGCACTTGATCAATCTGGAAACTGCGGGCGTTGTATGGAAAGTTCCGTACGAATAACCAACTGGTCTTTCAGTAATACTTATGCACTTATCGCCTGGCCCACTTGCTTTGAAATTAGCAGTGCTTATAGCCATCAGCTGTAGGTAGGCAAAGCGAATTAGTGAAGTAGAATGAGGCGTTTGTGGAACAGGGAAACGACGTGCGCGAATCACTTAATCTCAACTAACAGATAAGTAAACGTCACGGTTCATTTGCCTAAAACCTGTAGCGTAAGTCGGTGACTTGTGCAGTCACTTGGGCGAAAGCCTCAGCATAAGTGACTTTACAACAGATACATACTGGTTTGGTGCAATTGCTTACAGGTGTTCGTTGACATGAGTTTGATTCAATGAAATGCGTTTTACTTGACTAAACCGAGGTTGCTGAATTCCGGAACTTTCAGTTTTTAAGTCTAACTTGTAACAAGTTCCACATTTTTCTCTAAGCTTTCCAATTTCATCTGTTCTGCTTTCTCCTGTTCCACAAGCCAGTCACCACCGGCTGTTCATTGTATTTGTCTTGTCTGAGCTATATCCTCGGCAGTAATGAACAACTTCCTTTGCGTTGCACAAGTGACTCTAATTCATCCATTTATTACCTGAATGCAATCACTTTCTCAAAAATATTGCCCTGTCGCACCAACAGTATTCTCGTGATGACTGCAAAATCTTTATATTGGGACACTTCAGTGGCTATCGTACCACTATCTAGAGTCACCTCCAGTTAACTGTTGACAGAGATGATCATCCTCTTTTCCATTGATTAGCTCACTTTTTGCTAAACTCTACTCAGCTTTCATTCTCGCTTATACAAAGGCTATTTTTTCTCGGTGCGCCGTTCATAGCTTATATTGATCACTTTTCCGCCATGGTTCTTTCATTAATTTGGATTGTGTTGGCAACACTGTTCAGCGCATTATTTGACACACCCTCTCTGAACATTCGGGATTCTCGCAAGAAGTTGCAGCATCTATCGTGTTCATCAGTTTTCTATTTAGTACAACAAAAAACCCGTTGTTCCCACTACTCTGTCCACAGTTGAGACCTGAATGGGTTGAGTTGATTGCGTTGTTCTGGCTACCTCTCATCGAACTCGATTGTTATGGGCCCAAACAATTTGAATCAATCACCAAACAGTCGTTCCGACTTTTTGGTGAACCGTTCAGAAACATATACCATTGTGGATTGTTACTACATTCTTCAACTTTGTATGACAGTGAATTCTGAACGATTTGTTTAGTTTTCTAACCGAGATTTGAGTTCGATTTTATCCTTTAGCCAAAATATATGTACTGAAATCTCCTATATTGAAATACCTTTTCTTTACCACGTTCTTAAGTTACCTCTTGTCTTTGGAAATGTCTATTTTTGTTCTCGAGAGACGAGAATTTTGTTTTCTAATTAACTTATCACCTGAATGGCCAGCATTGATCTGCTGGATAACAAAATCTTTCATTACTTAAAGTGTAGTATAGTCTTTCGGATTTTTGATGTAGTACTCAACACGTAAAAAGCTGCAAGTGGTGTGGCGTAAGCCATTATGGTGTATGTTGGTGTCTACCGGTCTCGGTCATTGTGACAGGCAGATCGGGAAAGGGTTCCTCCAACCACGTCAGCTAGCTCACCGTTTGTATCGTGTGTTGGGTTAGCGAGAGTGAGTGATGTAAAATTCCTGTATCCGCGTATAGGAGTATTCTGTATTACACAGCGAGAATGCGAGACAAATGGACGAATGACAACAGCACACACTAATGAAAGCCTTTCACCACTGCTTCATTAGCGCGCCATGATTAGCTACCAGCACAGTGAAAACGTTAACATAAACTGTTTTCTACTGCGCAAAGCTGAGCTGGTGTATCAAGTTGATGAAACTTTAGCACGCAGCAGAATGCGCCCTCTTATCCGGCAGAATGCATTGATAATGTTCTGCTTGCGACTGAACGCCAACCTCTCGAATCGTACCCGAAACAGGTCCTAAGTTTTAAATAGTTCGTGAATGTAACGTCCTGTTTCGTACCACAAAGAGACTTCCCGAACAGTTAGACCAGAAAATGGTAAAGGCGAATCAAGCCAATTCACTGATTTGCCATTCTTTGCTGGTAAGCAGTTCATGGTGACTTTCCAGTTGTCCAGGTAGGACAGCGGATGCAACAATGAAGAGTTGACGTTAGACACCCACTTGTGCTGTGCCGCTGTCTAATTGGTTCATCGCCATAACTGCTCTCCTAAGTAGTTTACTTAAGTATAGTTTCACCAAAATCAGCTGTGAAAAATTGAAATATTGATTATCCGACTTCATTCTTCAGTAAGGAAGTAAATATTTTAACTCAAAGGTTAAAGTCTATTTAAACTCTTAAGTTACAGCAATAAACAATAAAATGATTAAAAACTACAGGTGGATTGTCTATCGTGAAACCCCTACATTAAGCCTAATGTTGTTGATGCTGTTATTTACACTAGGGTATAATATGTTTGCGAACTACGACAGAAAACAAAATATCAAAGTTTCGTCATTTTTCTGTTCTCCCGTTGTTGTTCCACCATTTCGTGAATTTTTTTCTGCCCCCATGTAAGACAAATGTATTAGGATAAAAATTATTTGTAGTGAGCAACATACAAAAATCTAGTAAATGTTTCCAGCTGGTGTGTAATGAATTTTCGAAATGGAAATGGAATTTATTCCACATTCTGGAGTACTTTTTACACTATGTGTCACTGACTAACTCAACTGGAAATCATGGGGAGGCTGTACAATAACTTGACCCTATCTAACTTGAGTTCACTGAAACACTTCCGTGCTGCTGAGCCAATAATCGTTTGCTACTTTACGTTGTGCAATAACCTAGTGCTGTTTCCTGGTAATAAATACATATTTCAAGGGTCTGGCAACTCGATTACTTTCCATAATATTACTATCAATTCAACTCAATGTGTTTATATATATATATATATGCAAGTCTTTTCTCAGAAGCGGCCTACAAAAATAGGGAAAGCATTTTGGATTCTCGATGACTTGTTTGAAACAGAAAAACCTTAAAAGTAGGCAGTGACTTACAGTAGCATGCAACTGGTTTGGCAGACCGAAACTAATGTTCCTGATTTGAAATGCGACTATAAATACCAAGTGACTTATTGATTTCTGCGAGGTGTCTTCGCATAACTATGAAGTAACCACGGTGCCGATCAATAAGTGTCGCGTGATTTGAAATATGTAATCGCACATACTTGCGATAGCTGATCAATAATCATAAAGCTGATCTATTCTGTTTGGAGTTACAGTCACTAAGCTGAACACTTCATCCAACATTTTTCATGTTATACCCTGCTTTTTTGTTCATTATTGAACTTCCACTGAAATTTTTATCATTTATAGTAATAATCGTTTCAGTAGATTGGTAGTTTAATTATTTGTTTACAAAAGTGTAAAACCTCAGAGTTTTGTTAATTCTTAGTTTTAACGAACTCAACCACAAGGCTAAGACTGGTACTGCCAAAAGTTAATGAGCAGATGTATTAGTTCGTCTAAGTTAGAAAGCAATGGTGAGGATGATTCTCGTAAACAGAAGCTGGTTGCTCAAGTTGCAGAATTCCGGTCTTTTGAAGGATGCAGTGGGTAAAAGCTTTGTCTGCCTGATGAATCAAAAATCTGAGATGACCGCTGGAAGCGCTGAATTACTACACACCCAACAACTATTTAAAGGGGTGATCAGACGACTTGATGAACAAAATGATGAGCGTCAGTTTATTCTGAACTTCACAAATTAATTATCTATATTATATATATATATTATATCATTGGTTCGGTTGTCAATTATGCACGCTAAATAATCCCTGTATGCATCTCTTACTTCTCAAAACAGAGTAAACAAATGGTAGATTGACTTTGATTGTGTTGTCCTTGATATTAAGAGATGTAACCTATCTGAACGGTATTTACGAACCAAGATAGATGAATGTTATATTTACCTGTTATGCACCAACAGTGACTAGTATCCCTCAGCTGCGAATCTGGGGAGGCTTCTATAATATCCGACTGACATTGAAATAATTCCGTCACTTTTCAATCCTTGTGAGTAGTAATCACTGTGAACTTCCGCATTCTGTAAAGTAGTGTTTGCATGAGTAGTTCAAATTTCAATACACCACAAGACAACGCCTTTTAATAGTTGAACACATGTCTTACTGTACACTCCAAAACACGATAGGTCCAAAAGACTTGGTGAGTTCGGATGAAAATGTGCACGTAACTTGTGTACTGTACCATATTTTACCATTCAAGCTTAACCCCAACTAAACCATGGTTTAGTGAACTCGGACAACTGGCGCTAAACTCTGTTGTAAAGTGGAGCAGTAGCAACTGAACATGATGTGACAGAAAACGTATTACAATGCGAATGGTCTAGAATCCTGTGCACATACTAGTGAACCGAACCAGAGCGCATTAACGTGAGCAAATTTTTTAGGCGGTGTCCACCAGAAAATGTATTGAATGCATTAGATGTAACTCCATGGTAACCTGAATTACAATGAGACGCGTGACGTTTGAAGTAGGATTCCGGATCCAAAGAATCAGAGAACACATCTGAGAGCTCCATAAATTGTTTCTGATGCTCATACCTTGTGTATCTAAGGCAAACAAATATTGTGGGGTAGAACTAGCTTATATTTACACTCAGCAAATTAATTAGATGAGGACCAACAAATGAACCAAACCAAATGAAATGCGAATAACGGAGCACTATAGGGGTGACAAACCCAAGTTTTTACTGAATTCCGTAGAGACCAGTGAGGCATATGCGTAACTGAAGGCTGAAACTAGCGAAGCTGATTTCTACTGAATGGGTGTCATAAGAAATAATCTCTTCGAACCTATAGCCAGACCCACACATTTAACAAAACGAGGGGACTCCCGAGGCATGTTCAACCCTGGAACCATCAGCACTAATCAGTACGTAGTAAGCTAGCACGTTAAAAATGTTACACTGGAAACTTTTTACATTTCTGTGGCTTGCGAGTTCGATAGCAGACTGTGAAACTGAAGTAAGAAGTTGAATCCGTTATTGCTCAACTTTCCTGAATGTTAAAATATGTTCACTGTGCTCCTGTCGATATATGCTGGTGCACAATAGAATATAAGGTGCATTAGCCAACACACACCTTGCGACAGTTATGGATTCCCCGTAGTGTTTCGAGCTTCACCAGAATAACCCGTAAAATAAAAATTGCGTATATCAGCAACTGTCTATTTGTTATTGCATATACGCCTGTGCCTTCACCATGCACGCTGAATACACCTTAAATGAATTCTACGTGTACAACATCGTTACCTTCCAAGAATATGTACCTACACGTCTGAAGTGACGAAAACCATGCCTACTTACCCCCAAATTCTTAGACGCCTTCTGGCTACAGTAGCAAGATTAGTAGAGTTGTATCAGGAACCATTTTCATTTCTTCAGTGCACTCCTGTTGTAATCGTTGTTCGGACTTCCGTTGGATGGTAGCGGGAGGTGAAACTATCGGTTGTTTCTTATGGTGGACATGATAATCTGAACCAAGACATTCTCTGAAATCAATGAGCTTGCCGTCCTCGTACGAAGATTTCAGTGCTCATATAGCCCTTCCATCCTGTGTTGCCCTCGTTTGCAATTCCATTTCACTCTTTCAAACATGAACCCTGGGGGTTACGTGTCTTGTATGCTATGGTGATTTGTAGGCTCTGAAACACTAGCTGATGCAAAAGCATTGTGACTTCCATCTCAGCTGAATGGGTTGAACGGTCACAATTGGGAAACAGTTCAAGCATTAAGCCGCCAAATCAACATGGGAAACACAAAAAGCGGTCTACGTGTCTCCTGATGAACTGACTGATGGATGTCATGAAGTCAGCAGCAAACATCGCCCACAATCTGATAGGATTTTAGAGGGGCAGTAGTGTTTGCCCTGTACGTTTGGCAAGTTACCGGATTATAGACCAGGTCCATGATGGTCTGCAATTAATTTAGTACCCGAAAACATGGAAGAGCAGCAGAATCATTCGCAAATATCGCATTGCGTTCCGGTTCTTCCAGGACCTCCCTCCAAGACGCACAGTATAAATTCTCGCCTTGGGAAAGATGGTAGAACAATTTAATACCAGACAAACTGAACTCGCAGTCTATTAATATCCAATTTAAGGGGGGATAAATCACTTCATTTAATCCAGAACCTGTTTTTCAGGCAACCAGACAGGAGTTACAAAACGTTTCTTTCACCGGAGTTAGTTATCTGTGTGTTGCCTAGCACAGATGTGTTGGAATTGTCAATTAAAGCTGAACGGCGTTAATAACAGCCAACATCTCCAGAACGTCTCCACCACCCAGCTATCCTTCATCTGGTAACAATGAGCCAAGTGTGCATCACTCACCAGATTTTCCGACCTACGTAAGTATTTTACTGTAAGCTCATGAGTGACCGGTCCGGTTCCTGGTATTTCCTAGAATGCATTATGGTGTCTGCCACTCAGACGCATGTGCGACTTTTCACGCATACACACACACAGACAACTGTAACTTTCACCTGAGCTGAATATACACTTTTAGCATAAGAACGTACACCGAAACACACCCAGTATTCTTTGTATATGCCTACTGAATTCCTCGTGGTAATATTCCAAGCACAGCGTCAAAAACGTTTGTTGAAATGGATACCTAGCGAGATTCGACAAAATCGGATACAATAGTAACAGAAACAATCATCTACCTAACAAAAATTTGTCTTGAGTAGTACGGCGGCCCACTGAAGTAGACCATTTTCAACCGTCAAAGTGGACAATAGATCGGCGACTGACAGTGAATCGGTGAAACATTCCTGAGATTATGCAAGTTAGAGAACCCAATAGTGGTGGTGGCAGAGTTGAGACTAACATATCTGCCAGATATGTTCAGGTGAAGTCGTTTCCCTTCGACCAAATACAAACATTTTGCACTCAGTCGTACATCTAGTGCGTAGAAACAGTTTAAAACAGAATAGGGGTTACCACCACACTCTAGAACAAACATTCAACTTCACACACATTGACCAAATGAACAGTAGATTCGAGTGGCCTAACAGTGCATGAACTGAACTTAGCGTCATTGATACCGCTGTTCTGGTAGTGTTGTGAACCGAGAAGGCGGATGGCACAGAAGTTGTTTATTTGAGGAAACCAATACACGACTTGTGCATCTCAACGAGACTACGAACATAAACACTCATTTACACACCACACTCATCTGAGGATGCTCCAGTCGCTTTGGACACCATTTCTCAGTTCCGTCTTGTGGCGAAAGCCATTAAATGTCATTCTGCCTTCCAACGATCCTTCCCGTATTTTCCCAGTATTTATTCCGCGATCATTTCGATCCATGCTGCTACTGAACATTGGTGCAAGTAGTATGGTGCGACCGTCTATCCTCACCACAGTAGTTAGAGGTTCAGAGTCCACGTTAACTGTTATGCAGATCTTACACCTCTGATTTGCAACTCCCAGAAAATACTGAAATCAGACCGGTTGCGGAAAAGTTTTGAGTCACTGGATAACTAAGTTTTTACCAGCCATTTTATCTCATGTTCCCTATAAACTGGTGTATTGCAGCGTTTTCTGGAGGCAGTGGATATGATATGTAAGTACGCAATGCAAGAGATTGTCCGTATGATGCCACTCAGAAACATTTTTGGACTGCTGTACTCGTCACTCCTCAAGTGTCAAGGAGATTGATTTGCAGTTGGCAAATAAAGAACCGTATTCCTACCACAGTCAGGTGAATTCGGTCCTTAGCAGTAAAATTTCTTCGATCGACGTCATCACTGCAAAGGTGGAATCGAAATGTCAATGGAAAAGATCTGCGTATGTTCTCCAAAAGATTCGAGGTCAGCAAAACCATTTTGCTGCGTTCATGCAGCGATTTGTTTTAAGTTCGTTACATGAATACAATTCCAAAGGTGAGCCTAAAATCTTCCATGTTGACGTTAACGAAAACAAATTCATTTAAGCAGATGGATTTGAACAAACATTCACTTTGGGAACTGTTAGATGTGTAACGAATAAGTGTTGAAGAAGGTAATCACAGAATGAACAAAGTATTACGTTAATTTGAGACATTAAGTCTAAGTCCATGACGAAACACATTTTGACATCTGACTTCGAAATGTGAACATTGTGAATTTTGGGAGGTGGTAGATGAAGTTCAGCTGGAAATAGTGAAATTTTAGAGATGTTGCAACCGTCAGATTTTAGTGCATAAAAGGCTTCTAATAGTGCTAGGGCTGACACTTACCCTGAAAATCATCAGCTACTCTGTGGCCCCATTTTGTTGTACAAACTTTTCCGAAATGTTCACCAATTTCGAAGAGTTGCAATATCTTTTTTGCAGGGTTCTATTATTTTTCACTTAATTTCTAGTTTGACCGCAATGAAAACGTTCACCAGAACTTGGTAAATGTGTTATCTTCAAATACTGTCCAGAAGATACGGGAAATCTCTCACACTGAGAATGATGTTGCAGTTTCATTAGACCTAGCCCATGAAGTTCTCCAAAAACAATGCGAATAAGGCTTTACTTAACAGTCACTGGCGTGTTTCGCAGTTACGCTTGAAATAAACGAGCACACAAGTGTGGCACATTCAAGCTTGTTTGTGGGAATTCCATGGCATTCATGCCGTCAGGCTACTCGCTTGCGTGAAGAAATGAGCGAATTCAGCAATTCATCACCTCATTGCATCACTAAGAAAAAGCGTAACCAGTTGATGCCGCATGCTAGAACCTACCGTTGATGGGGAAGTCATCTGTCAAACAATAACTTCAAATTTGCCGTTGACCTTCAGCTACCAAGCTGTTCCGCAGAAGCCTAAAGTTTACCGCTTCATCTACGAACCTCGGTGTGTTTCCAACAGTCGACAGATGAAGTTTCTCAAATAATCCATGAACTTACGATGGTAGAAACAGAGAGGTATCTGTTCAGAAATTTTCATAACCTTCTATCACATGTGAAATCGTGTCCCACGGGAGTGGTAAGTCGCAATTGCTTTTCATGGCATCAAACGGAGAAAAACGCACTAGGAACAGAGTGGCCCGGGATCTGGATGGTTATGACCTATAAGCCAAGCAAACACGTTATTCAATATAAGTATTCTGAGCTGCGTGCGATAATGTCGCACTGAAAACGAGGGTATGATTGACGAACGGTGAAAATAAAATACCTGTATACGAGGTAAGCAATCAGACAATTGAATATACATGGGTTGTTCGGTCATTATCATCTTCGTCAGATAAACATGAACTTGTAATTTTTGCGCCTTTTTCAATCGTGGTCTAACAAGAAAATATATTCTGCAATTCTATTTGCTTCAGTGGGTTGGGAAACCTAAAAGCCCACCGTTTAAATGAATTAACCTTGAATAAAGTGTCTCGACACAGTTAGATTTTCTTTAAAGTTCTTTCAATAAACCACGAGCGAGATATTCACTTTCGAATCATCATTCTCAGTGTCTTTTTCATTTCCAAAAATCCGACTGGGCTAGTTGGACCGAGTTGTGATTTGCTTTCGCATGTGCCGTCTTTAAATCTGTTACACACAATGTGGTGGTTAGTATGATTGTAACATTCGAACTAGCTGCACACGTGATCTAACCGGTAAGAACATTTACGTCCTGTTGGGAAGCCTCGTTGAAACGTAGATTTTAGGATAACACGAGGAACAAATACTCTTATCATCCGACTTCGTTTTCAAAGCTGGCTCACTAGGAATGCTCATTTTTGGTTACGTGGCCTGGGCTAAATGGAGAATGCCAACCTAGTTATCAGAAACAATTTTATTAACTAATCAGTTAAACACATATTATAGCCTTGACAAATTCGGGACATGTAACCGCCATATACCATCTAAAAGATTGATTTTCGGCTACCGAACTAACGAATGTTCGGCAACAGTAGGAAGAAAATCGTCGAAAAGAGTTGCGGACGCAAGATTTTAAAATAACTGATCAATAGGTAAGATGGCTCGCATCAGGTTTTGTTCACTGATTGAAAACATATTTAGAGGAATTAGCCTAGAAGTTTCTAAAACTCTGGTTCTGAAGGCGTTCACCAAGAAACTGTGCTGTTGGGTGACAGTATAGTGAAGTCTTTGAGATTTTTTACAAGAATGGATGGCGACTGTAATAGATTTGAGAAGGAACTATGCCAGTCAGCCATCAGAATTTCGTTACTATTCTACGTGCATGCCTTCAAACTGAATTCAGAATTTTATACATTCAAACTTCATAACACTATTAATAAAGGTGTAATTCGTCAGACGTTATCATTTATCAATCGCGAACGTAAACCATTAGGTTTTGTATAAAACCTGGGCGATAGAAAGACAACAGAGAGACCCAACCCTCGGGGTTTGCAAAGGACAGTCAATCGTTATTGGTTCCAAAGCAAGAAAGTGCTTGTGTCAACAGTGCTCGACGGACAACGATGTTAGCACAACCAAACGTACCACAACCTTGCCAGGTTGCTCATCAAAATCCTCAATAGAGTCTCTCAGTCCCTTAGTGTTTAAAAGACTCTTTCCAACCTACGTGAGCACTAGAGAACATATCAGGGGCATCTCAGAAAATGTACTCTGACAACACCAAAATTTATCTATGAACGCCCCACTCAGAGGACCATCTGATATTTGAGTAATCTTGTTTCCAGTAGGGTTTTATTTTGTGTTTCCCAAAAGATTATCTACGGGAACTTGTAATTTTATGTATGAAGAGTGTCCATTTTTATTTTAAAAGGTTGTCCTACAAGCAAGTTGGCAGTGTGGCCATAGGTAGTTCAACAGCATCAAGGCTATCAGATACATTTTTGACATGACAGAAATGCAACTAGCCAATGGTATTCCTGGTTTAAGCTTTTGTCAGCAATATATAGATAACAAGTAAGTTTTACCACGAATAAGCATTATCTCACAACCCGTTCGGCTGGTCCAGACGTTGTCGCTTTCGTGAGAATTAGTAGAGTGGTGGCTTTCCATTTCTGGACACCTTGCTCAATGGACGACACAATAAATCGACACAACGCTCGAGATATCCAAAGGCCACTTAGGGCGATGAGTAGTTGCAACCTTTGTTGTTTACACTGGCTGCATGCAAATGAGGATCCGTACGAACAGTGTTTCACACAGCCTGGTAGATTTGCAGTGGTGGCTGCTTATAAGTTGGGGTGTGATATTAAAAGACGGTCTTACCTGCAAACGGATGCCCCGACAGGTTTTTCAATATTCGTGGCAAGTGAATATCAATCAAGGTTGGTTCGTGTGCGATTGAAAAGAAGTAGGTATTGCTGACCTAAGACGTAAGCTGCAGTCTACATTGGTCCGCTCACATCCTGCGGGTGAAGTGCGCCGCTAATTTCAACCCGAAGCATTCCTCGGCTAGGTCCGACTCTTGTCTTATCGGAATTCTCTGTCCCCCACATAATCTATCGGTTCACTTTTAACTGACGTGTTGCCTCTGTCGGCAAAACAGAGTGGCGCCTACGAAAACAAGTGGCTGAACGTATGCTATTCTGCAGCTCGCGATGACGCCCCCACGTCGCCCACTTCAAGGGACATCATGGAAACAGACAACATCAATTACCCATTCAGCTCGTTCGAAGTATTACTGCATAATCGTAACCTAGGTTTTCTGAGGCAAACTGTAACAACACTCATCGTCCGGCCTTAAGTGTGCATATAATGTCAACTCTGACGGTTTATCCGTCCTGGGACTGATAAAAACTACTCACCTTGCTTAAAACTCGAGGTCTGGTCATTCTTATTGTTGCTACACGCATGCTATATAATACCTGGTGGTTGGCGTTAGCGACTGATAAAAGTAATCGAAATTATATAACCACACGGTTTACGCCCTCTCGCCATTGGCGAACCAGAACATAGAGACTCCGTGTTTTGAATTTGTAATAATACTACTTGCTAATAATCAATAGCTGAAATAAAAGAGCAACTATGGTAGTCCTAGCGATTGGGTTTGACAACACCTTGCTCTTCACTAAGAAGCAGTTCCCATGTGAACCAAAAAGTTTCCAACGGTGTTAGTGTTTCTTACTGGATTGAGAAGATTTCAGTTTCGCAGAACCCCTATAGCTATAATTATGAGAGAATAGGCAAGGAAGTTTGCTTTATAAAGGCAGCCAGATTTGACAATCGCCCCCACATTAATAATGGGTGGTCAGGCGTGCTCACTGAAGGGCTATGACCATTAGTACTTTCATCATGCAGGCGAAAGTGAAGCAGTATGATGTAAAGCAGTCAGGTTCTCAAAATTCTACCCCTTGATACTTATTATGTGCCGGGTTGTTGGACACAATATCAGCGTAATGCAGAACCACCTGTAGGACTGTTGACTTCTGAATAAGGAAAGGGGGGTTAGAAAAATGCCCTCGCTAACAGAACTCGAATCACTTGTAGTTTGACTTCCACCGTCAGTACATTGTGTTTCGCGACAAAAAGTTTCCGCAGAGTTGAGAAGCTTGACACAAATTTGGAGGAACTTGCAGCGAGCTACAGTAACTCGAATCAGTGCAATTAGCGCTTGAATTAGACAGGCCGCCTGCAATAAAGCCTGTCAAACACTCAGGTCATGGACTTCTAGTTCCACCTGGCTCGGAGCTCATATTTTTAGACTATAGTTTGTTGTAGAATCCTCTAAAACAGACCTCTCCTCCGGCATCAACAACTGGGAGGTGTTGAAATGTGTATTTCTTCGACAATAACATTATTTGAAGAGTACCGCCTATTCAACCAAAGTGCAACCAAGAAGATCAGCAAACTGATTTGGGCAGCACGCTTAAGCATGACGTTAGCCATATCTGTGAATTGGGAACCTAGGATTCCGGTACCAATATTCGAATTCATTTCATCCTTAGTGGACTCCTGATCTAGATGTTTTGTCCGCGATTTATCTACTTACGCCAAAGCTGACGCTGATGGTCAAACTGTAGTGAGAGTCGTTGTTATTTTTATGAGGGGACAGTGAGTCTTCATTCGGACCCGAATGGGCAGCCACTAGTACGCCGTCAAACTGGATACATTGGTCAAGGTCTACTAACAAAAATAAGAAAAAACTGTAGGTTATTCGCAATGGAATGCACTCCAGAAGGCCTTTGTTAAGATCCTGCCAAGAATGTGTTCTACGACGACCTCGTTGAACTTTCGACCAAAAAATCAGATATCATCAAATCGATGAACGCTTGGAACGCTCAACCTGTCTTCCCGCTCTAGAAGATATGCGTCTTTTTTGGTACTTATATTGTCCGGCCACAACACTGTGACACGTGTGAAAGTTTTTGTGAATGTGTGCATCTGACAGCCCACGTGTATACAGTACCGCGTTAAAACATAGGAAGGAGCGTTGCTTTACATGGGGATCGTCCTACGTATCAGAACGGCTCAGGCAAGTCAGCCAGTTCTAGCTTCACACAGGCGACATCAACCTGTCAAAGACTACCGTGCATTCTGGACTCCAATCATTTTGCTATGGGGACCCGTTTTGTTCGCCTACATATTCAAATGGCACATAGTTGTAAATGTAGGATCAGTAAGTGATGGTCTAGCAAGTTCGCGAAGAAAATTCGGAGCCTAGTCGACAATCACAGATGCAGCAGCCTAGTTTCTATCGTGTTTAACTTACTCACCAGTTTGTATGCACAGGGGAAACCAGGTAGGTATAGAACAGACAAGATTCTTCTGCGACTGTGGGTGCATTCGCCAATTATACTAAAAAAGTTTAAAGAATCGACTCTTTATAAACAGCTGGAACACCAACTAGCTGGCTTAACTTCTGTTTATCTCGGTTTCCTCTTGAGCCTTCTTCTTGGAAAGGGACTTCAAGAGAAAACGGGGTAACATATTGGTATAGCTTTACAATGACTCTGCAAGCATGGTAACGGTTAAGGGACTCCCGTCTCGGGTGCCTACCAGTTTTCGTTTTGTGTTCACTGCCGTTTCTGATCTGAACTCCACTGTTCAAACTTTTAATGAGCGATGTTTCAGAGAGCGGGCTTAAGTTGGTAGAGAGTTCCTTCTGAGCACCAAGTTTACCTACAAGGATTGCGCAGATGACTGTTGTGTATAGCTCCATGTCAAACGCGCCCAGATCACGTTGAATACAATGAGTAACCATGCTGGTCTTCATGGAATTCACTTTGCACTCTAAAAACTTCTCAGTGCTGAATGATGACTACGGTGTTTCTATTGTCAGATCCTCTGTTGCAGAGAGCTCGCTTAGGAGTGTGAACCGCTTTGTATATATGGGTGGTATCAGTTTATCATCTTCAAATAATGCTGGTGCGATGTCAGCAAGGACACTGAAGTGCCTGTTTTCTTTGCAAAAACGGACAATCCGCCGATAACGAAAGACGTTCAGTAACCCAACAACTGATTAATAGCTACACTGTTTTACTGATGAATAACATTGTTTCCGACTCCGGGCTAGCCAAACGGAGATAGGCGGGCTTATTCGGCTTAGTGAGAGCCGCCCTTGAACCTTAGTTAACGGGGCCGTTCTCCAGCTGAACCCATGGTATGTCAACCAGCCAATCGGCTGTAAACCTGGATCCCAGCGATGCATGCTTTATATCTATATAGAATCCTCTCCACAATCTAACTTTGCCGACTGACGCATCTCATTCACCTGTCAGGAATCCGCTGTGTGTTTATCCGCGATCCTCGTCAGCGCGGCGTTCTCACCCTGCGTGCCATTATTTGTGAGATTATCGGCCTAGCGTGCTTCTCCGTACACCTATGTATCTTGGCGACCGTGGCCTAGCATCGTCATTTGGACTTCTCAGGGACACGCACTAATTCTGTTGCCCATTGCCCACCCCTATTGGCGTAGTCAGCTATCTATCCTGCCGTACGTCTGCTTCGTTTGCCAAGATTTGGCTTTACGGTACCGAGGTGGGCGAAGACCTCACTTCTCAGTTTAACTTACTTCTAATTCGTAAGATGAACTGATGTGGTTTGTACGTTCTGTCTGCGCACCTGTTCCCTTTCTCATTTCAAGTCAGCTTGTACCAGATTAATATCAGGTTGATTGCTGCCCAGCTAATTTTGCTCGAAGTTTGTGCATAGCAGTTTTTACCCCATCGGTTCCGCAAACACCCATGCTATTAATCAACAGTTACGTAGTTCTGCTTTGATAGTCGCCAGTCAGATTCTTAGATTTAGATGCCTTTATAGCGCATCTTCATTCCGTGCAACGACGGCAGACCAGCTCTCTCTCTTTCTCACGTATCAAGGAGACCAGACACAATCGCAAAACGGTTGAGTGCTCGCTATGAAAATCAGCTACCCACATGAAACCTATGTGAGTGCCCACAGCTGTTTAGAAAGTGTTACCAGATAACCCACAGATGCCTTACATTTCGTTCTGTCTGTCCATTGTTAGGTCATCAAAAAACGCAAATGCTGAGGCACGCCAGACAAGCAAGGAAAACGAGGCTGCTACTGTCACTCTAAAGTTTGAAGGTTACAGTCCAAAAACCTCTGTTACCGTTGTTTGGTGAGAAACCTGGTGGACAGTCTGACCTACGCAGTGAGTTTACTCCCGACGAGTTTCTCAGGTTAACACCTATCTTTCACCATAAGATAAGTATTTAACGATTGGTGTGTCGTAGACCAGAAAACCAAGTCTCTATCATTTACCGTTGTAACATGAAGATTTGCTTAGTCTACGGTGACAGACGCAGCGTTCTAAAAGCTGTGAATAAATGTGAAGATACACCCACGAAAAATACGGCTAGACCAGAGGCGGTCCATAGAAAATCGCCAACCACAAAGAATGTGACTGAGAGGGAAGAGCATGAGAGGCACAAGAAAGGACGCTCCTAGTCTAAAACCTCAAAACGTAGGGTCATGCCATTGTGGGAGGGTCGCTCCAAAATACGGCTACTCTCTAAAACCTCTCTGTTTTACCATTGTTGATGGAAATGAGGTAAAGAAAGTGTTCGTGTTACAATGAACCAGGCGTGGCAGGTATGAAAACTTATTAATTACGGATGTTTACAAGTCTGACAGAATTCTTGTGAGCGACTGTGAAATCGTAAGACAGAGTAGATGGTGTAGGTGTATTGTCATTCAGAATATTCCCTTTCTAGGGAGTATGGATAAAGGTGTCGCTGAACTTCATGCTCATAACCAATGTAAGTGTACGTCGGCTAAGTTTGTGCCTTCTCGCCTACAAGACGCTAGTTTTAATAGATTTGCTCATTCAACATCCATTCCGGCTATTAGGGTTTTACAAGTTTCGATGTTAACTTGGAGCACGACCAATAAAACCTTATTGATTCGGCCTGCCTTTCGTAACAAGCTTCCGGATGGTGTCAGCTTCTACACAAGCGGATCTGGAAAAAGTCGTGCCTTCCTCAGTTACCTGTCACTACAAAGATATCGTCCAACAAATATAAGCTGGAGGTTTTGTACAATATTTTAGCGGTCCCCATCTATCATAGATTTGAAGGCGGAATGCAACCATCATCTGTGCCAATAACGCAAGCACGAGCACCGAAGTCGAAGAGCTCGAGCAACTTCCCAGGGACGGAAGTGTATGGAAACTGAAAGTGGACCCACGGACAAGGTGCTCACTGATGACTTCCGTCGAGTATCTCCATATTATTGGTATACTAATGATGCATAAGACCGTTCATTAGCAGCCCACCATAAACCTAACGTATGATAGATGTAGAAGACGCAGACAGTGGTACAAAACGTCTGATCATTCACTTCCAAGACAGCCATTTCTGACAGGGCAGAAGTATGGCCCTTTATGTTGATAACGGTGTAAACGCCGGCTCTACTGAACTCACTTCTAACCGCACGTCCCACTGCACACTGTAACCGGTCATCGGGTTATGCGATGAATATGACCTACACACCACTCTCTCGCACTGATCAGCGACCGTTTACTAGATGACGTTGTTCGAATGATTGTCACTATAGGATCATGGGTGAGTTTAATTTGAATGAAGGCGGATTCGACATTAACAAGGCCATTGTTAAACTTACATCTGCCCTTAAGTTTAACTGAGTTTCTGAATTAGCACTGGACCGAAATCGTCAGCAGGTTCACACAGTGGAAGGCTTCTTTGAAACCATTAATCTTATTTGTAATTCTGACCAGTTAATTGTGATCTACAAATCGATGCCACCCTCTCTCGTAGTAACAACGGAGCTACTATAGTTGAATTAATTAACGAGATAGATACAGTCATTCCGACTGAAGTGTTTATGGCGGAATTTTACGAGGCGGACTTTATATCCTTGATCTAAGAACTGGATGGTGTGTTGGTATGGTATTAGGTTGACATGAGGAATCATTGTTATAGAATGAAGATATTCTAAAACTGTCACACACGGCGCTAGCCGATTGTTGTCTGCTGTATGTTACATCCTGTCATTTTGTGCTTGGTGGTTAATAGTTAGGTTTCTGCAGTGCCCATTAGCTTACGACGATCTCACCAGTTCTATTGCTGACCCTCCGAAAGTAAAGCAGCCTTCCGATTTGTGTTTTCCTTCAACCGCCCAATGCATCTACATACATATAAGCTTCCTCGACTTTCCGTATTCTGTAAACTTCCTCGAAATCATACTGCAATTCGATTAACTCGATCGCTGATCTGGGCTAAGAAATAACTGATTGAATGCCGTCTCCGCTGAGCTGTGCTGTACTGTTTAATCACGGAGTGGGATACAGTGAGATTGCCAAGCTCAAAGCCTTGGCAACTGTACAATAAGCTAAAATAAGGAAGTTTGAAATAGCATGAAAATTTATAGTCGCTGCCTTGATTTTGTTCAGGCCTGGGTTTAGAAGTAAACTATGGGGGGTGAAATGATATGTTTTTGGAAGTGTGTTTTAATAACAACTGTAAAGTCACCAGGCTTGTGTCGCTTCTTTCAGCCTAATAGTACGTAGCTCGTCTTTTTGGTGGAAACGTTGTTTACACCATGGCTAACATATCCTTGAACTACTCCCTCAGATTTACAAGAGATCATTCCTGAATATGATCGTTTACATGTCCTACGGACCATCTGAGGGGCTATTGTTTGAAACGGATTCCCCGAGCACATTGGGTTGACACAACATTCGCCAATACTGGATTTCCATTGAAGTAGTTCAAGAAACAAGTGCTTCTGAGACCTACCGATATTTATTCAAGTAAATCAGTCCTTAAACTAAGTTCCTTTACTGTGTACACATCAAGTTATGAGTTTCTAGGGTTATGTGAATTTTAATCGCGAACGGTTTAGTGTACTTTAAGGGTCAGCTCTGCAATCGTGGGTAGGTACGCTGGGATTGGTCCATAAATATTGTTATCCGCACACCCTCTCTCGTTCTTCTTCTTCTTCTTCCCAGTTTTCTCCGCGGGTTAGAATTCAGTTGGGTCCCCTGTCGTTTAGCTCGCAGAATTTTGTTTCACCCGAGAAGATACCTGATGGAAAACTTACATACCTTTCCAGTGTTCTGGAAGAGGTTGATTTGTTCTGGCTCACTATGTACACAATGGGATGTACAGGATTGGGGAAATTTCTCTCACGGACTCCCTATCTTAAGCGAAACTAAAATGTCCCCATATTTGGATTTTCTGAAAGAACTGGGTGACTATGAACAGCTAACCATTTTACACGCATTGTCTGGCAGGACGGTCGATGTAAATCGAGTCGCACGTTTGTTGCCACGCAGCACATTCTCTGTACATCTGATTAAAAATTTGTGTTCGTGAATTAGCATGAATGCAGCATACAACAAAAACAAGAACAGGAAAAGGACTTTACCTTGTTAACTACCAGAGCCACTGAGTGAACTATTTCCGATTCATGAAGTAACCAAACGAAATATCCTAAACTGTGGTCGGAATTATGGATGCTGCAAAAGATTTAAAATGAAGTTCTTGTATCAGTGCTATAGTGTAGGAAATATCTGGGACCAGTTGTAGATTTCCGACCACGTGATGGAAGAATGAAATAACCCATACAAACGAAACTAAGATAGTTGTGAGACAACATCAATAGAAAGNGTTCAAATCCCGGCCGTGGCAAGGATATGCACTACTGACGAGCTCTAATGAGAGCGAAACTCGAGTCTAGTGCTTCTTTTCGAAAGAGGCTGGCTGGAAAGTCTATCTGAATGCGAAAGCTGCGATCAAATGTGGGTGATTTCCAAATTGAATATAAGATAGGTGACCAGCATTCGTGTTAGTTTGTGGGAACTTTCAATACTGCGGGCGTGCTTAGAACCTGAAGAACCTTGGCTGTTTCTTTTCAACAATCGATGTGATGTTCACCTTTCCCAGCCCTGCAAATGATTTACGTTCTATGAAACACCGAGTGAGTAATCCATCTAGCGACTGGCTGAGAACTATTAGTGATGAGCTGTTAGTTTCACTTGGTGTGCTGGACATTAACCGAACAAGTTCTTCAAAATGTCTGAACTGTCAACGGATATAAGTAGGCCAGTCTTAAAGGAAAGCCCTATGAGAGCTAAAAAGTAAATATTCCTTGTCGTGTTCAAATTAATATTGGGCTCTTGGAGTTTGACAACGAGTTCTGGACACACGTGCCCGTCCACAATGCATCTTCATGGTTTATCACACTTCGTGGCACACAGTACTGCAGGGATGTACATTGGACTCAGAACATTCAATTCCCATCTGACAGACTGATAGAATAAAAGAAATGGAATGAGCAGCCTTTTTCGTTACGCCCTGTTTGATCTTCAGACCAATGATCTTGTCGGTGTTTTCAATATCCCTTATCATAGATCTAAGTGGACTGAACAAATGGGTCAAATTTGGTTGAATTCTAGTGAGGAAGCGAGAGTGTTTTTGTTTTGTCAGATATCGTGGCGGCATTTCAGTGTATTACATCGCAGCAACCAATTGTAACCAAAATTGTCACGAAACTACATTTAAATGCGCTAACCTCTCCACGTTGGTGGAAATTTTTGGGCCTGTATGTAAAGAGGAAATCGTGGGAGCTTATTCTGACGGACACAGTGATATACTATAAAATTTTACAGATTTAGTTTCTACTCTGATGGCGCTTGATGCGTACGTTTTAAACATCTACCTTTTTTACTTGAGAATAAAGCAAACACAATGTTTCGATCAATTATTTTCTCTGCCTTAGATAAAATTAAGTGAAGGGTTATTGATCAACAAAATAATGAAGAGACACTTTGACTGGATGAATAACTTACACTATTCTGCTGTAGTTAGGGACAAAAATTAGTGAACGGAAATCGGTCCTCAACACAGGCTGACCGTTTGGGAGTCGGAAGTAAGCCCTTCTGAAAACGTTGTTGAGGCCAGGATCATGGATTCCTACTCCGTTTGTTTTCCATGTAAAGTCCAGTGGCATTTGTGCGGAAGACCATGCGCAAAATTGTTCGCACAACAAAAATTTACCCCTGTAACTCTATGAAAAATTAGAATCAAAGGATGTCAAAGGATTGTGTCAAACATGAGTGAGAAGATTATTTGCAGCTTCCGATTGCATCGGGGCAATAGGTTATACGTTGTAACGTTACATAATCTGAATATTTAGATTACATACCGGTGTCATTGCTAATGCCACCTGTCAGCTTGTAGTCTTCGTGTTAAAGTAATAATCCTCCGTTTTTCCAAATCTTGACCACTAAACACTCTAGGGAATGGATCTTGTGTCGTCATACACATGGTCTCGGCTCACCTATATACATATTATTCAGTCTGATTCACACGGTCATCATTACCGTTGACGAATTCATTCAGTGAAATACAGCACCGTACAATCTGTGTTCAAATGACTCACCTACAAGTCATTTAGAGCTACTTCACGAACATCTACACTACAAACTTTTCAAATCCTTACAGAGAATGCAGCGCCTTAAGTTCTACAGTGATCAGTTGAGTGAAATCCATTTCAACGTGTTTTGGTTTGATTGACTTATCACCGTAGTAACAAGCGCCCAATCATTGTTGAGTGCATTGGTAAATGTACTGTCACCTGGAGACATACACCAATAAATAAGTGTCAGTCAGGCTCGTGAAGTGACTAATTATATATTCAAATTTTACTGTCGTTAGAACACACCGGTAGTGTACAGTCTCAACTCTTCAGGGGATCGAGCCACTATCCACGTGTATCGCACAGCAAGTGGTTCGACCACCTTACGACATCCGTCAGTTCGAATATGGTTGCACTGTATTGCATTTGAAAGTTCGGTAGAAGTCACTTGTGAAGAGACCCAGTGTTAGTTGCTTGCCTTGAGTAGATTCTAGTTTAGAACAATCGAACTCTCCGTCAACCAGTCCTTAATTGCTACTCACGATAGAGCTAATTAGTTAACAACTACATACAATTTGCAGAAATTTGCTGATGTACCAATTTAGCTGAAATCGTCTGACTGCCCACCACAATATACTCTAGTATTCTCCAGAAAACTTATCACAAGCGTCAAAAAAATTATTGAAAATGACCTGTTGAGTTTGGTCTGAAATTCACAATTCGGCTAATGTAAGGTTTGAAAAGCCTTTACTGATTTCAAGTGTGATCCGGCTAACCGAAAATGCTGCTAAAAATGTCATATTGGCCAGTGTCTTGCATGTAAATGATGGTATGTAGACTCCCTGAGTGTTATCGATTTCTTTATTGGTACCTAGATTTCACTCCTCCTTGATTACTGTGTAACTGGAACGGTTTATCTTGTGAAAAAGTAGAACAGATAGTTGCTGTGCTCCTGTTACAGGAATGGCGGATTATTCACCGGAGCAAAAGTATATAACCGCTTTGGTGTGTGAATAGTTGACTGCTATGTTCATCACTTGCAATTTTATGGGTTTCAAGAATTTTTTGTTTGATACACAAGTGAGAATCAATAGTATAGACAAGCAAACACGCTAGTCACGTTCTATTTCTCATATTCCTCAATATTAAAGCCGAAAATTTATGTTATTTTTCGTAGAATTCGCTGGGCTATATAATTTACTCCTGCTCTCCATCGCAAGTATCCGACTTAATTTGCTACACACGAAACAGTTTCTGATGATAAAGGTTGGACAGATTCCACTTTTGTTCATTACGCTGAATATTGCAATAACACAAATTCAGACGGTCAGTCCGGAAACAGGAAAGTTTAATAAAACCATCAACCTTCGCAATTACCGACCATGTTCAAACTATTTTTACTAACGGGCTGACTGACATAGATTTTACTTTCCACAAAGCGTGGAACACAATTACGGGGACTGTAAGAGTGAATAAACGAAAAAATTGTTTTGTTTGACGAAAATGAGAAGGGAAAGAGTCAGTTTACAGTACTGGTGTTATGTCGTAAATTTCAGGGATGAAAACAAATTGCGTAGACATTTGGTTTGATGTTTAAAGGGAATAACATTGTTTGAGAGTATTGCCGATGAGGTGTTTGTTGTCAGCTTGATTAGGCCTTGCGATGAGGCTGGTTTGTCCTTGGAGAGGGCACACTGAAATCGGTGAGTTGGTCACTCTTGTAACAAATGCTCCAACGTAAAACCATCACCGTCGAAACTGCGGAAGCTTAAGTTAGTTCATAAGAATTATCATGTGACTATGCCTCTTCGTTAACCGATGGCTATTCGTGACCTCTGTTGAGGCTGACTCTCATTACTGTTTTCAGATGTTCTATCAGTTTAAAGGAAACGTATGGGAATCTGCTAGGCGTGGATTGCCCGGTTCCGCCGAATTCCTTCAAACCAGTTTGCACTGCTGTTTCTACGTACATTACAGCTTTTTACTACCGCGGATGTCTGAACATGTTATTTCCAAGTAATAAAAATTAATTATTTGCGCCATTGTGTACAACCCAAAAAGTGCACAAAAATAGTACAAAAATGAATAGTTTATCATCACCATCACAGTTTTGCCTGTAAGGTTAATAAGTAAAGACCTCAAAAGAAAACTCGGAAAAAACAGTGTTTTTAAACTGTTTATTTAGAGTAAGCTGTGAACAAAAGTAACTGAGGCTAATTGCTACCACAATGTCCATCAGCTTTTAGTTCAGAACATGCAATATCCCATAATGCCGATAATGCGACGCTGGAAAAGTAACTGAATGTTGTTTTAAGGATTGCACTGCACTTTTCGATCACCACTTATCGTGCACACTTCAAACAAGGATGTAATCGTTCACAGTGGTATAGAGGCTTTAACGGAGTACTCATCGTCGCAGTTACAAGAAATGTGGAGAATCAGAAGTTATTTGTACTGTGTATTAACCCGGTGAAATATCTGCAACTCTGAATGCAACCGAAATAAACCAATAGTTCATGAGATCAGCATTTGACTTCTTTGTGTAACTTTACTCAGTAAGATGGAAATGTGAGTCAAAACAAGTGTGTTTGAATCCACCAACGGAATTGAAATTGCTCAAATATCAAAATAATTGCGATAAATTTTATGATTTTGCTGGTGTCAGGAAATGTAGACAGATTTTCTTGGCAGTACAGACAACTAATACTATTAGCTGAATCGTATATCCATACTATCACAAGTACATACGATGAGCGAAAGATTAGAACAGATAATTGTTCAATCCCGGAACACCGGTACGTGAAAGAACAGTACATTACTAACAAAAAGTAACGCGTTACAATAAATCGCGTTGGTTTGCCGCTAAATGACCGTTTTGGCTCTTAGGGATATTGTGCGAGCAGTTGCTGAGTTTTATGAGATCTTTTCATCAAATAGCCTCCAAATTCCATCCTTAGTTCTATACGAAATTTAGAATTCAGACGGTCCTCAAATGTGAAAGCAAGCACTATGTGAACTTATTCTGTGGTAGTTCGATCATACCAAGTTTATCAGTTAACAGTTAGATTGGAATGTAGAGGAAAGCCAGTGACTTTGATGAACGTCAGTGGAGAAGAACGCAACGGCAAGCAAATGCTGAGATGAATGACGCTTATTGATATCCCTCAGCTGACATCGGTCTAATTCAACAACCTTACCGACGATACCACACATTATCTCAACTGTGCCCGGACCGTCTCGCACTGAGTTCATGATGGCAGTTGTATAACTTGACGGCTTGTTAAACCTCCATACTAGCTTCTCCACACTAAAGCCTTTTAGTAAGTCACTAATGTTCCTGAGAAGTTGTTGAGCAAGCGGCACTGAGCTAAACTAATGAATCAAATTTCCGTATAATCGCTTACCAAACAGTCTGTTGTATCAGCCTTTCCACTGTCGAGTGTCAGATCTGACTAGCTTATTTCAGTGTATTCTAATACTCGGGAGTTATTTGAAGTGAAGTCCTTAATAAGGTGTAAATGCGGAATACGGTAACAGTCAGTGTCATGGACAGACTTGTGGGTGTCAAGTGCTTTCTCCCTACACAGTTGTTAGTAAGGTACTTAGCATAGCTTACCCCCTCTATACCGCGCAAGACCATTTAAATCAGTTTGACATCTTCCACCGGAAACAATTTCGTAAGTATGTACAGGTGATTACGTAAGAATCTATTGACCCCACCCTCGTTTAGACCAATAAGATAGAGGACGTAATGTTAATTTAGTTTAACTTTCGCATTACCAACTGAGAATACTGCTTATCGGTTCCACGTGCACCGGTTAGTTCAAAGTGTGTTTGTTTTGTTAACCTGAACGAATATGATACAAGCCACTTTGCGAGTGTTACATAAACATTTAGTATGCCAACATCCGATCACGACACAAGCTAGCTGCATCTAATTAAGTGACTTTTAGTCACGACACTCACTGGCGCTTAACTCTGAGTGGACTAACAAATCGGATAACAAATGAGAAGATCTGATGGCGATAGTACGTTGAAGAGCTCCAGCCGAGTTGAATGATCAAGTGCCAGATAGGTTGTTCTGATTCTGGCTGCTGCTTATACTGCTGCTTATACCGTATTACGACCTACATACCATACCTCCACTGGTATGGGCATCTTCACACCGTTTGCGTGAAAGTGTGCAATTGCAGCTGGCTTTGTCTTCAAGGAATTGTAGGCATGGAAACTGCTACTCGGAAAAGGTAAGGAAGGAAGGTGTGTGTTGGCCAAATGGATAAGCGCTGGTTTATTTGCGTGACAGCTCCCAAAGGTGATAAATTGCAACGACAAATCTACTAAATTGATGCTTTGCCCAAATTTGGGAGCAATATCTCCGACTGTCTCCGCAGAACCGGTTAACTACCAAGTGATTAAAATCCACGAGTGACTAACTGCTGGTGATGCTAAGCGTAGCAATGCTAACTGCCACGGTGTTTGGCAACTGGTGGTCCGTTTTAGAGTGTTACGTAAATAACTTTCGTAGAACCGAATTGTTAAGGAAGGAGAATAATGACCTTGACGAACGATATGGATTAAGCCTGTACGGCAGATTCAAGGTAATTCAAGGTTTTAATGGTATAAGAAGCAATCAGCTTTACAATTACCACAGGATGGAAGTATGTGATGTGCGTACAATGAAAAACAAGAATGCGTCTGTGAGTTTTTTTTACAGAATTTAAGCACTGTGTGGGGGTTCGATATTTGGTTGTGTAGATAAAAATGAGTCTAGATTAGTTTTGAAAATATTTAAGTTGGGTGAGTGAGCGACATCTTGGGGTAGAGAATTCCAGGCGAAACACACGCGGACTGCAAAGAAGTACCTCCGGCTGTTCCCTCGCGAGTGCGGTACTGCTAGCAAATAATCGTGAGTCCTGCTAATTCGCGGTTCTCGCCGGACAAACAGTTTTTGGAGCGGGTGGTTCGGTGTGTGTAATATGTTGTATGTAAGGATCAAATCGCCTCTGATGCGGCGATAGCAGAAGTCAAACAACTTAAGACTTTCAATCCTCTCCTCATATGGTTTGCTCTGGAGTCCAGTCACCAACTTGGTAGCTCGGTGGTATATTCGCTGTAGCAGAACTATATCCTTTTGAAGCCATGGTGACCAGACTTGGACAGCATATTCCATCGTTGGTCTGATATACGTGTTGAGTATACTGGGCAGCGTCTGTCTTGTGAATCTACCGAAGATCCGTTTCAACAGTGCCAGGATTTTTGAAGTCCGCTTGTAGACAGCAGTACACTGTAATGAGGTCTTCAAGCTGCTACTAATCCAAACACCCAAGTCCTTTTCGTCAGTAGTCCATGCAAGACGATGCGGACCCAGTGTGTAGGTGAATTCAACACATTTTCCTATGTTGAGCATTTTGCATTTTTGAAAATTGAAGGGTAATTTGTTTCTCAATGACCAATCATATAGTGCGTTGAGGTCCTCCTGCAAAAGTACACAGTCTTCGGAGGTGTGTATACTCGCCCATAACTTGATATCATCTGCAAATAAGATAATTTTACATCGAACAAGGTTTGGTATGTCGTTAGCGTAGATTAGAAAGAGGGTTGGCCCAAGAACCGATCCTTGAGGTACTCCACTTGTGACCGCAACTGGCTTCGATAAAGCACCGTCGACTCTGACTTGAATAACACGGTCCATCAGGTAGTTCTCTAACCAAGCCAATAGTTTACCCGTGACACCGTGTTGTTTTAGCTTCTGTAAAAGTATGCTATGGTTAACACGGTCGAAGGCTTTGGACATATCCAGGTAGCAAGCATGGATGGGATTGCCGTTGTCTATAGCCAGCGTCCAGTCATCGAGAGTTAGGAGGAGGTTAGAGAGGCAGGAGTGACTCTTTCTGAAACCATGTTGTGCAATAGAGAGTATGTTATTTCCTTCAAGATGTTTGGTAAGCTTATTCGCCACTAGTCGTTCAAGCACTTTGGAGATCACTGGTAATAGTGTAACAGGTCTGTAGTTGGACACATCTGAGCGATCCCCTCCTTTGAAAATTGGAGTGATTGTGCCACACTTCCAGTCCATGGGGACCATACTGCAGTTTAGTGACAGATTAAACAGATCTGTGAGAGATGTATACAAGGAGCGAGCACATTGCTTAAGAATGAGCGGCGTTATTTCGTCAGCTCCAGGGGATTTTTTCGTATTCAAACCGAGGAGTATGAGAAGTACACTCTCCGCGTTCACAGTCATGTCTTGAAGTGTGTCGGTGGGTGAAAGAAGCGGATGCAGACTAAGAGTTACACATTCTTTGGGACAAAAGACTGTGGAATAAAAGTTTGCCAGTTCCTCAGCAGCTGCGGATGCAGTGGCAGTTGTACCTTCAGAAGTTTGTAGCGGTGAAACTCCAGGTTTTACTTTTGACTGATTGTTAACAATTTGGTAAAGGAGCTTTGGGTTTTGTTCCATTTTTCTCATTATTTGTGCTTGGTGTTCCTGTTTATCTTCTTTGACGAGTTTGGTGACTTTATTTCTTAGTAGTCGATATTTTTCCCAAGATTCTGGTGTGACGTGCCGTTGATGGTCTCCCCATGCAGCATTTCGTACCGCTATCCATTTCCGTGTTCGGCTCCTTACTTGGAATTGAAAACCTTTTCTTGATTTCTTCGGGACATAGTATGAGAGCAACTCTATTTCATTCCGAAGTCTCCCTATCAGTTTGGACCAATGCTGGTGCACGTCGCTACTTTCCGGACTCCAGTCTGTAATGTTATGAAGGGCATTTGATAGTTTTACGAAATTTACCTTTCTTATCGTTTTGCGTGCGTCGTTCGACCTTTCTGCGTTGCATACATAGTCGAAAACAAGTACCAGATGGTCGTTTTGTCCAAACGGAGTTTCATAGGTGATGTCTTCAACCACATTTTCTTCACCTGTTAGTACGAGATCCAGGATGGAGGGCGTATCTGTTCCTCTAAAACCAATGTTGTTCGAGACATGGTTATAAAGGGGTAGATCGTGCAGCAGTTCCTGGAAGGTACTATCAAGGGAGTTTACTGGGTGCATCTGAATTTTCAGTAAGTTTGGTAGATTGAAGTCATCCATAATTAGCACTCTGATCCGATATCTAGAAGACACCAGGCGAATTTTCTCCAGCAAGCTAGAATTGTCTGATTCCTATGCTGACGGTGGTCGATAAATCACATCCACTATGCAGTCTGCTCCTGATACCATTTTTACTGAGCACCATAGAGTATCTTGCAGCATCAGCTCACCATCGGTGACCTCCCGGCACAAAAGTTGTTGGTTATAGTAAATTGCCACTTCCCCTCCCCTGATTATGCGATCACGACGAAGGAGAGACATCCCTCTGATTTCGAGTTCATGTAAGTTCATGTAAGTTAAGAATAGGAGTTGCACTGTGGCACGTGCGGACGTTGAGTACAATTAACGAACAACTCGTGTTAGGTCAAATAAAACATGTGCTTCAGTAAACACTGATGCTAATGGACACTTTCTTTCTATCAGGCGGAAGGTATAGCCGACGAGCGGTTTATGTTTTGTGGAGTCGGTTAGCACGCAGGATTTCAAACCGACTTATTTTAAGACCATTGGTAACCAAGCAACGACATTTTGTTACAGTACATATTCAGTCTGATATTTACGTGCATTATTTGTGGTCAGATAAGCATTGAAAAACGAATGGCGGAAGACAATTGTATACTGTTTTATGTATCCTTTGTACACGTTGTTATAGTAGACAGTGTTTCAAAAATTTGGTACAGATGAGTAAGATATTTCAGCCTATAATCTGTGTTGGCGATACGTACATTGACACAACTATCCAAATTTTTGATCCTTCGGTTATTGCCTCTGATTCTTCAGCATCAGTAGCGAAACACTGTGATTGACGTGGATTCCATCTGGACAGTGTTTTCCTAGTTCATAAAGTGGATCAGATTATTTTCTCCCTGTAAATGTGTCTGTCATTTCATCGCGCATCATGTTTTCGAGGTCGAATATTTAATCAAACCTTGTCTTTCATTGCGAGCAGCTTCTTCTTTATTTCTCAAAGCTGTTATAAGCTGTGGTAAAGTCATACAGCTGAATTTAACCTGACTAAGTAACTGCTTGAGTCTAACCTGTGTGCAAGCAAGATACTATTACTGTTTGTCAAAGTGAAATTTTCGAAGGGAACATATTAGTTGAAACACTGTGAACTCCCTAGTCTTTCTACAACCCATCACTATTACCAGGTATGCACTACAGAATACAAGTTCATTCCAGTTCGAACTGAGACGGAGGCAACGAGACGTGACGAACAATAGCCATGAAAATGCCTGGATCTTCTACCATCTTTGATAAAGGAGTGGCGTTCACCTGCATGTCACCGTAACCTGGAACGAGCGCCATCAAGCATCCTATGGGATATTTTAGGTACCAAGATCACTGAATGGCTTACGGTACATGAAACATGCGGAAACTGCTCCCCCCAAAGAATAGGCAAGTGGTAAAAAAATCTCTTTCACTGAAAAAATGGCCACAGTTTCAAGTGTGCATGCCTCCAGCATTTATGTCGACTAAGTCACAATTTCCTTTGAATGAATGTTCGATATTTCAGCAGATGATTAAGGTATTGTGCCAAACCGTCTTCCGAGCTTATTCAAGGCAACTTTCGTCCGTTCTTTGTTGTTTACATCGCCGCTGAGCGGTCTCAGTTAAACAGCTCACCATGGAAGGGAACGAATCTATGCTTCCGTGGTAAATGTTTAACTATTTTCGCAATAAAGACAACGTACTTTTCCTCCCACAGTTAGCAGTTAGTCCTTCAACGAGCCACAGCATCTAGTGAACATTTTTCGTCTTGAAACGCTTCCTGGGTTTTCTTTATGTTTAGTACCATTACTTTACCTCCTCATTGGTCCATATCGGTTTCCGTACACGCACGCTAATTTCGTCAACTTGAGTAAAAGGAAGTGTGAGTTCCATTGGGAATACACGGTCTTTTGCTGTCCCGAATGGTAGCCTTCCTTCGGGATGTCACAATTCAGATCACCCGACCCATAAATCCAAATTGTGTTTGGGAACTAAGTAACTTTGACCAGAGTTACTGGCAGCATGTCAAATCATGGATACTAAACCAGGCTGCCTGTGTGCACAACTCAGTCGCGTTCGTGTGAGTGGTGCGGAATCTGATAACTTTTTCAGTGATAATGCCATTTAGCATAATTCTTGGAACCAGTCTACCTTGGCAGTTGATTAATGATAAATAAAGTTTCCAGGATGACGAACCTGTGAAATCGGCCTGTCAGAAATGGCCATCTGGGTCCAGCGTTCCATCTGTGATAGTGTCCAATTCACTCACGTCCTTGAGTTTTAATGCATTGAATGATCTAATGCTTGCACTTACTGGCAATGGAGTATGAACCCAGCAAGCTGCAGAAAGTGCTGTAGACAACGGCTTGTGCGGCTAGCCGTCTGCTTTCCTATATTCACTGATGCAGAGCGGAATAACTTGTGTCATTTTGTCTCTCAGTGGCTCCTGGTGATGTTAATGTGCAGCATTTTCATCAGGCAACAATTGTCTTGAAGTTTTAATTGTTGGTCGCAATGAAAGAGGAGTTGCATGTCCCAACGTAGATGAACATAAAATTAGGTATATTAAGGGTATATTATTTGACCTGAACAATCAAACTTTATCCTCCAGCTGATATTTCGACTGATGGAAAAATGGCTGGCTATGGAAATTGTAGAACGGTTCACTTCCGTTGTTAAACACTACTTGGTCCGGTATATATGTTATCACGTTAAACGCAAGATTGTTTATGTCTATAATATTTTGGAGTGGAACCATTAACATCAAGACCTTATGTGCTCATAAGAAATAAATTAGAACTTGCAAAAAAGTTCACTTTATTTGTCGGACCGCAAAGAAATACGTACATATTTAATGAGCAATAAATTATGCGTTATGAGAAGCAAGTCATGAAAAATCGATTGAAAATAGTTCGCTGCATTACATATCAGTCTTGCACAGTACACCTTACAAAAATCAAAGTGTGGTATTTGAACATCGATTAATTGCATTCTTTATTATTGTATAAATTGATGGTGGGTTGAAGACCACAGTAAGTTTTTCCATACAAAATAATTGTATGCATCATTTACCAACGGTAAGCAACAAACTACTGAAAGGAAGGTGTATATATGTTCTGTGGTAGTAACCAAACTTCATAAACGTACACGGCTAATTTACGTGAATTTGTTTCACTTTTCTGTGTTACCTGTCGGTGGTATTTAGTTCCACATCAAACGAACGGAAAGTACTCAATATTCAGACTGTCTAGTGGACGGAAATCTCCGGCCGCTGGTTCCCTACACACAACTGAAATGAATCGAGTTAAGTTTGCAGGTAACCCGATACTATGCGACCGGTAGACAAAGTTAAAACTGTCAGCTTCTCAGAATAAAGCGAACACTTATAATATAGCATTTTTGCACATCACCCACTTACAATTGGCTAACAGATGACTTCCTAGGCCTAATGTTCTTTTTTGAAATACATTGGCAAATTTATCGAAACATATCTGCGAAACTAGGTTCACCGTATTGTTGACCATGAATCCTGACAAAATTAACCGTCTATCAATCCATCTATTGCACAGATATGGGCTGCCTAATTGCTTTTGCCGATTTTGTTTAAATAGCGAAATTCGGAAAAGAAAACTAGTGCTAAAAATAAGGAAATACTTTTCATCTTAACAAATGAACATGTACTTCATAACGTCTGTAGGTAAGAGATTAGTAACAAATGAAAGATTTCTATATATAAAATTAACCCGCAGATTTTATAAGCAGATTATTCAAATGTCTCGCTTGCACAAGTTTCACATTACTTATATACGTGAACAAGTTGCGGCTTTCCGCAAATAAAAGAATACAATCTTTTAGAGATAAATCGTCTTCAGTTAACCGAATTTTCTTGCAGTATTTTCAGACAAGAAATGACATGGAAACGAAGAGTTCTTGTTAGTTTCAAGGCTCTGGATTTCTTATTTGTTTCTTGCATTCGTTTATCGTTTGTTTGTTATAACGAAGCGGTCATTGCAGCAAATAGTTTTTTACCGTTGTTCAAAACAACAAGGCTGACGATGCGCCTGATTATTACTAGCCGCTATCGCTTCGTTATTGCTACGGTCTCCATGTGTAACTAACTTTGTCCTATTAAGATAATCAGCAACCTGTTTGCTATCCTCACAACGGAATGCTCATCCAATCCGTTCCATTCGTATACCTTCTCAAAACTCAGTCCGATCCTAATTATTAATAACTCTTTAGATTCCATGTTGGCCATCCGGTTTCCGCCTCGCAGAGCCGACAGCTGCAGTTCATTCACAGCACTTCGTTTGTCTTTTACCATCGCTTATCTGGCACACGCTCCACTTCGCTCCAGCCCCAAACTTTGGCTGACGTTCGGCAGCATCTTTTGACCGGCGAACTCCAAAAAGTGGCAACGAAATGGAATTGCCCGCGTGTTAGATTTAGTAGACAGTATGTGTTTGGTGAGTCTTTAAGCTGAGTTCTTATGGACGCTATGTCGAAAATTATCCCCATGACTTAGTCATCATGCCATGAAATACGCTGCCAGTGGCAATCAGGTTGAAACCACCTACATATTGAGAAACGTTTTTGTTGATGATCAGTCAAGAAACAAAAACGCTGCAAGCGATACATCTTTGACTTGAGACTTAGGTAATTTAGGCCTCTGCAATTTGTCGGCTACATTTCCGTGGATATATTTGTGTGATACACGGTCGTCTGGGTGAAATTCTGCACGTACGTCCGCTAAAGCTTTAGTCGAGTTACCAATGAAAGTATCTCCTTTAAGCTGGAGGAAACAAAACAGTTCACCCCTACTTGTCCCCATGGTTTACTCAAATTAATGTCAGCACGCTACCTTTGTAGCCAGTATGAATAACCAAGATGATTATCTCAGTCAGTGCAGTTTATCAATGTATGAATTTACAGGATATTTTAAAGTCTTGAAACAAAAGACTTCTAATAAATGTAGACGGATTGTGCTTATGTGAACTTTGAACAGACAAAAAGTTTATGAGACTTTGTATCAGTGCGAACAATCTGCCATTGAAAAGAAACAAATCACTTTTATGCCTAAAATGCGGTGGCCGATTTCCTTTTGTAGAAATGCCGGGATATTTTATCGAAAACAAAAAATCACACGGTCCCTACTTGATTCGGCATTTTACTAATTTGCAGAAAGTGTGCTGAGTTAAAACTGAGGTTTAGAAAATATTTAAAATGTTTTATCAAACTGCGTTATACCGCCAAGTTGTGCGATGTTTTTTAACTAAAAGCATGCTGTTGTCGACTAAACTGTGGTTATCCACTTTACTTATTCTGGAGAAAAAAGGTTTGCAAACGCAACTATTACTGTTGAATGCAATGTATAAAAGAATTGACAGTTTATCTCAAAACGCAGTGTTTCGTTCGCTCATTGCCATTAAATAACATTCACTAGAAAATTTTAATTGAACGTCTTCCGAAAGAAGTTGAATTCCCTATGGTGTTACCCGTTTTAAATAAGCAAAGAGATGAAGTTTACACTTGTCACTGAACGTCCCTGTCTGTGACACATTAAGTTTGGCAAAGTCTGCATCAATCAAATGTGTTCCGTTAACATCCAAGTTAAATTACAACAGTATTAACTATTACGTATGGTTAGCTTTCGGTTGATGTACTCTCACATTAAAGTGAATCAGGGTTTACTTCACATGACAGGACATGATTCCAGGAAAGGAGAATTTTATGACAACTCGGAGGTGACTTTATTGTCGAGACCATTCAGGTTACTCAAAGCATGGTTAGAGAACGAGTTAACGTATAGGGTACAAACAGCCGATGTTTTCGTTGTTATTAAAGGTAGTTTGAAAAGTCAGTCGATACTGTGTACAATATAGCTCGATATAACTTCAGCTAGTTCCTTTAACACTTCCCCTAATAAATTTATTGCAATGCACTTCTCTGATCTGATTTGTCCAAACGGTATCAAGCAAACTGATAAGGGATGTTTTCAATTTGAATGATCTCACTAGCCGCATGCTAAACATAAGCCACACCAATAACGAAAACTGTTGAACAAAATGATTTTAAGGGCAAAATACGGTGACTATGGAAGACAGGTGATAGGAACAGTCAACTGTTTTGTACACTGCACTCAACAACTTTATTGGTTCACCAGCATTTTGGATTTTGGGTCACACGGCAGCATACTGAATGACCTGGTCGAGTAGACTTTATGACCTTGCCTCAGGATGTACACCATAAATGACGTACAGTTTCACGCTCGGTTGATCAGAGAACACGTTATCCGTTCCTAGTAAAACACGTTGGGGAAAGCGGTAACTTGCACGACTCGGACAAGGATGTTATCACCAAACTGCTATTCACGGGACACTGTTGCCCACTGTAGCATGCATTCGGCTTCGCTCGGGCTCTGAATAGCACACATCCTGTTGAACTGATTTTCGTGTCTTCAACTCTTGGTTATGACAAGTAAATAGCTAGCTGTGATGCTCCCAAAAATCTGCATCACATATTGTTTACCATTTCACTTGCCCCTGTAATTACAGTTACATCAACAAACAGGACATGGTCTGAATCAAACAATATTCGAACAACCCCACAAGTGGTTGATTCGGACCAACACGCGAAAAATAATTCGGAACAGCTACTGAGCAACAAATCAGGCGCCATCATCTGAGTAGTCCACCATTGCGATAGGTCACAACAATGATTCAATTAAGTCGTTTACTCTGTTGAAACAGCACCCAAAACACGAAGTTCTGGCCAACAGTGAGGCTGTTTTTCAAAAACAAAAACGAGCTGCGCAAAAGTTGATAGTTTGCACAGACCTATTTTTAGGGTGGCACCCATTCAACCCTAAATTCAATTCATTCAACCAAGTTTACCACATTCTTTAGTGTTCAGTTTGCACCTGATAAGTTGGCACGGAACTTTATCAACCCGCAGCGCTTGTCTTCTTGCTGTACTGATGCTTCAATAATTGTCAGTTTTGCCAGTAATCACGTGGATTGTTCTGCCTTTGACCTAAAGGGGACTAGGAATCGCTTCACCTTCGGCCATCTTTCGTTAAAAATTTTATACAGTTGTCGGAGAGGAGTTAAGATGGAATTAGTAAGTTAGATCATTTCACAACTAGCTGTAAAGCGTCTACCTTACTCACCAACGTGTATCTTTCGTTGTAAGTTTCTGTCTACTAGCACGAATTTAGTGATACGTCTAAATTTTCTAATCGCAAATTCGAACGATTTAGAAATCTACGCATTCATATGAAACCTTACAATTGGTATGCACCTTTGCAAAGTTACTGTCTAAGAAAAACAATCAATAGTGCTACTTACATTTTATCACACATTTGTTTTTTATCAGACCAGTCACAAAATCACGGGTTTTCTCAATAGTCAATAAGACTAACGGTAAACCATCGATGACCCGTGTCTCGTGCAACTACATACATGCTTGTAAGTACAGTCCTTCGTATGGTCCGCAACTTGCGTCCGTCCATAGGTCCACCTTGTTCTTGCAGACACAAAATGTACCCTGCCAACTGAGATTTATGGTGCCGGGAAGTAACTGGTTTTGTAGTCGAAGCCGCTTTCTTGTTCGGGCGCTGGCTAGTCGACTCTGTGCATGTTCATCGGTCTACGTGAGCGTTTGCGCGCACGGGTATGTGTATGGTATGTTGGAGCCGGTGTAGGTTCGAAGTGGAGGCCATAAAATACAAGTCCCACATATCAGCCAGCGTGTTCGTCAGGTATTCCTCTCCCCCTGTCTTGTTCGTTCTATTCTGGTCTAGTGTGGTCTACGTCGTTCCGCTTCGACCGCTCGCTGGGCGCTTAGGTGTCAGGCTGTAATTTTATGGCCCTATTCCATACAGATTGGCAGAATTAGGCAGGCATCCTATAGAGTCTAAATTCAGGATTCAGTTCTCCATCTTCTCTGCACACAAACACACAAAGATACACCTCACCAAAGTGAAGTGAGGTATCATTGGGGTTTTAGTAAGACGTTTAGAATGTCATTTGAGAGATTTAAATTTATCTATGGGACCTGGCAATTTTAAAGTTGTGTGCGTCCTGAACCCTGGTAAGAAGCGTAAAATCCGGCCTTTTTGGTTTAAAAGGTTAATGCTAAAATGTATTTTGCTCTGTATCTAATCTAACAGATAGTGATATCAAAGACTGAATAAGATTTATGATGTACGTCGCAATGCACAATACATAAAATCCCTCAACATTGGCACATTCCAAATGTAGTCAACGTAAGGAGATGCAGGTATTTTGTAAAAAATCACCAACTTCGTTGACCGACTTGATCGCGAATCGTTACGTGAACAGACGATGTGAATAGGTGACCAGTTATCAGAAAGTGCCTGGAGTAAAAAGTCGCTCAGAGTAAGTAACTCTTTAAGACCTGACGTAAGATTTCTAGTAAGCCCCTTGCAAACTGGTGGGCCATACTCAACTTGTTTGTCACATATTCTGGCGCCTATTCTTGTCAGAACCACAGTTGGAAATCTGGTCTGTTCTTATTCACCACTGTGTTAACCAGTTCGCCTTAAGCACGACCGAATCGTCCTAAATGAATACCGATATAAACACATATATTCATATATATATATATATATTCGCTTATGGATACTGATAATTTTTGACGAACAGACCGATAAGTTACGAAGCAGCTATCTTTGTAACCTTAATTCTTAATCAGGCAATCGGGCATTGATCATTCACTTTGGAACCATATTTTTCAAGTGGTACTCTCACAGCAGTTTTTCAATAAGAAACAGCCGGGGATTTTAAACGACAAGAAATGTTCAAAAATGGCAGTCCGTGTGGTATTTACAAGTGAAGTTGCAGCGATTGGTCGCCCTTCAGATTATTTTTAATATGGACTTGCACGCGGCTAAAATTAACAGTGTGCTCAAAAGAAATAACTGATCATTGAAAGTCTAACCTGAGAAATTGTCTGAGAAAAAGCGACATACAGCAATCTAAAGGGACAATTTTGCTTGAATTACTTGTTCAATAGAATACTTCCTAAATGAACTTAGAACAATAGACGGGGTATCTCAACTGATGAACGAAATTAGGGTTGCTATTAAATCACTCCTGGCGATTTGAGATAATTCACGCAGTGACGCGTACTCGACAATTCTAATAACGGTTATTCAAACGGCCGGGTTAACCGGACTATCTTCCAAATCCAAGAAGAGTCAGAAAAGGCGATGTAAAAAATTGGAGTTTACACAGCACTACTGGCTACAATTACACCTTGAATGTGAAGTAATCGGATGCACAAATTATCCAACAGGAAGGCGTTCAAAATGGAGTAACCAATACACGAATCCGCCAATGGCCACCAGTGAACGGGAAATGAACTCATACAAATAATCGGGTGCAGACGAAGGTGGATACGTGTCAAACAATATCAAGAAGGGAAGTTTTACTAGATAAGCAATGAAAGTTATAAAAGGAAGAAAACAAACAGTGTGTAGTTATGATATAATATTTATCGTGATCGTTTACTGCACACAGCAGGGACTAATAAATTCAAATTCCGTGTCGACTTTTTACAGACAAACCAAACACGCCTCAATGAATTCACTGCTCCACATCATACCATACAAAGACGATAAACATACCAGACGTACTTCTACGGATCTAACAGGCGCCTTTATCTAATTGACCGCTAACCAAAGTTTAAGAAGCATTATAAGTTATACGGCCAGAATGCGTTAATTTCTGTACAATTACAGTGAATATTTATTAATACCTCAATCGTTTGATGGATTTCGTAAGGCGACCACATAATAGCCTTGTGTTTCACGGTGTCAGTAAGCACTATAATAAAAAAAGTGTTAAAAATAACGAGATCAACTTTGCCTTGATAAGGCGATTTAGTAGATATCATGAAGCCAGTGATCATCCAGTATTACTGTTACCAAGGAACAGTCTTTGTACAAAATGCAAACAAATAATGTCTACCGAACTCAAAACAAGACTTGGTCAAAGATTCTACCACACTGTTTGAAGAGCAACAGAACGTACAAAACAACTACCAACATACGTCAACTGTGTCGATCAGTATCAACATTAAAAGCTTACCGTAAATTCACAAGTCTATCGTTTTAAAGATAAACCAATATTTTAAGGTGAACGTACCAAGTTACTTCAAAATTCACCTTGGTAAATTAAACCGTAGGTGTTCTTCAAAGTGACAAGCCAAGTTAAAACAAACACGTTATACAATAATCTCCAAATCAGTTAAACAATATGTAGTAGTTGGAATGTTTGAGTAAGTTGTAAAATTAAGAGTGAGTTATATGCAAAGGAGCCAAATACAAAATATTGGCAACAGGAACATCAGGGAGAAAATTTCCAGCGGATTCGGCGACCACGTGGTTCAGCTGCAGCACCTGAAAACTACATACTACTTTCTGGCATGCACTTCAAAATTGTTACTGATAAGCTAACCATAAATGCTAATCCACAGTAACATTTTACATGTTTCACCACCCATTTTCACAATTTCAGCAGTGATCACGTAAATGCGACTAACACGAAAAATTAACAGTTATCTTAGTTTGGTTATTTAACTGAAGGATAGTTATTAAGTGGACTCAGCTGTTGAAGTGTGTTGAATTGTGTGCTGGAGTAAGCAACACATATGCAATTCCATTATTTAATACAATTCTTCGTGGAGTGCATTCGGTGTGCAGTATAGTGTGTGGGACAAGTATGGATTATGCCCAAGAGAAGTGTTGTAAATGTGTTAATATGAACTAAATGTTGCAGGGCCGGTCCGCAGTAACACAATGGAATTTCAGTTGTCACTAGTGACTTCAGAAGTGACAGTGAGATGATAGCATTTTATTCTGTGTTCAACCACAATATGCACAGCAGAAATTGGTGCTAAGATAATTGGTGATAAGCGGTGGCCCTTTGTTGCCACTTTTCCTTAACTCTGTTCACTTCCCTTGATGACAATTGTTGATTCGTCCTTTGCTCGCTATGTAAGGCAGATGCATAAACACCATGAAGTTATATTAACTTTTTCTGGACAAACGTGATGCGTCTGCCACCGGGCTGGTTCGCATTGAAAATTACTAACAGTACACATTACAACATACACAGCAGACTTAAAAAAATCAAAATTCCCGTTATTATAATACTTTGGAAAACCACAGTCACAATGTATCCCATTTCAACTGTTTGTCTTTCATAGCCGATAGCTTTCAAACTGACGAGCTATAACCTCTGATGAGCAATCAGAATTGAAAATTAACTGTCAAGTTTTTCCCAAATAGGCTGATAATTTAACAATATTCACTTTTCCAAATTTTACCGGTACATTTGAGTCTGAGGCTAATTTTACTATTTATAAATTCAAACTAAATATGAAAACGTGTAGCAAACAACGGAAGTGCTGAATGGAAGAGTAAGGACACTGAAAAATGAAGTGTTAGGCCAACTATGACTGCTAATTTATCGTATAGCCTGGTGTACGGCTACTCTTACACAGGGCATACGATTCATTCGCAAGTACTTTCGTATATCAGTTGTCCTTATAAGAGTTTTCTTAACTGATACCACTATTTCGCGACTTGAGGTCAACTTAATGTGCTCCAAAATATGGTAAGTCAAGATAGTATCTTAACCTAAGCAGATCGCACAAGTGCCGTTTGGAAGAGAGTGAAAAAGAAAATTCTGCATTGGAGTTGTGGAGTTGTGTTAAGTCTTAGGACATTACGCCCTCCAACATACTGGGGGTAGAACGCGCCAGTGAACCACGGTGGCCGGTATATTTTGGGGCGATGGAGGTGAGTGACAGAGTATACTGGGAATACACCTTTAACTTCTGTGGACATAAGCACAACTCAGTGGTGTGCAATATGTGTTTGCTGACACGATGTAGTGGGGGGGACTGGAACTGCAAATCGTCATATACTTCAAGCGATACGGTGCAAAGATTTTGTCCCTAAACCGTGCTCCAAACCTCTAGTGCCATCAGACAAAAAGCGCTATGGAAATTAGATTTTCAATTCGACCACCACTCACATTTGATCGCAGCCTCCGCATTCAGATAGACTGTCCAGCCATCCGATTTCGAAAAGATGCACTGGACTCGAGTTTCGCTCTCATTAGAGCTCGTCAGTAGAGCACATCCTTGCCACGGCCGGCACTTGAACTCCGGACATTCCAATCATGAGGCAACCACTGCTCCATCGACCTCACATTAGGCACGACCGAATTATCAAATCTGAACGCTCAACCACTCTCGCTTGTGAGCAATGATCAAGAATAGATTATTAAACAACCGGGTCAGCATACCAACACTCGGACAGAAATCCGGCGTCTTCGATCGCCAAACAGCTAATTGCAACAGGTCATGTGGTTAACCCCGACACTGCGTTCACGGTCCTATTGCGCAGTCGCGATCCTAGATTGTTGGCGTTCTCCGAGGCAATGTTGATCAAGCGTCACGCACCGACCCTTTGTTGGCAAAAGGTACTGACGCAATCAGATTCGTTGCCGTGGCAGTGAAACCTGATTGCAACTAAGTGAAGTTCGTCCATTGCATTGTTTTGACGCTACGCGCTTAACCTATATAACCGAATGTTTTATGTAACCGACTGATGAGAATAAACGAAATGCTTGCATCTCGCAGTGTCTTCTTGCAGTCCTGATGTATCAGACAGCCATCACTCGAACTCATTATAACGACCGACCCTGTCCTCTTCAGTATATACATGTAAATGTGAGCTAATTAACTTCGGAAATCTATCAGAAAAAAGAAACTTCGTCTGCATAAACTAGAGTGTTTAAAGTCATATTAATGAAATCTAAATTGTAGCCAGTTAATTACGTTTGGTTTTCTCCTAACAAAGTCAGATGAAATGTTTTTTGATTATCACTTAAATTTTTTTGTACTGAGTTCAAACCGTCAGATCTGTTTCTAGGCCGTAGGGGACTTTGGCTGGTTAAAGTTGAATATAACTAAAAGTTTACCACAACTTTCGCACTCAGGTTTCTCAGCGATTCTCTCTCAAAGTATTACACTTTACTAACACGAGACGCGGTAACCACCCTGTTAATTCAGGTCGATGATCGCACGACTACCACTTCCCTCCCAGCTGAAACCATAAGAATCGATATACATGTTAGGTCACATTTCGACTGCTGATGGGCAGTTGGTGAGTGGGTTAATTTGAGTTGAACAAGACTCACTAGTAGTTGCAGCATTTCCATTCACATAAACGTTCGAATCCACTACTGCACCTCCACAGGAGACCATCAGAAAAGATCAAGCTTTACAGGTCGACGCAGTTATCATCTATTTTAAGTGCTAAAGCTGCTCAACAGTTACCACCGGAAAAGTGCAACGTTGGAATGGTGGTTGGTAGTACTTGGTTCGGTTTAGCCTGTCACAGTGACCGTAGCCAAAGGACGCATGAGCTAAACCACCACCACAATTGACTTGCTCTGCATCACTTGTGGTTTCACCGACACACACCACGTATCCAGTGTAAACTCAAAGGAATAGGACCAGAAGGCATGTGAGCGAAGCCTTTGTGTCAATCGGCCAAAGATGGTTGATCAATTCATAGGCTAGTACGAAACTGAAATCCTTGTCTTTCGGAAAATAAATGGAGAGACTGCAGTGGTGGGACCTAAAGTGGGAAGCAAAATATTGATCACGCAATGCAGGAAGTGGTTGAATATATGAGTACATGTTGGTGCACTCCAGTGAAGATGTGAGAGGAAATATAATTAAAGGTCGAACTGAGAGAAAACAGACAGAATATTCATCTTACGATAAACCAAAAACATCGAAGGAAGTGAAGGATGGGAGGTCACAAACACCCAATTTGCTGGAAAAAGGAACGAGTAAGTAGCCAAATGACGGTGTTCGTTGTTCGATCCGAACAAGAGAAAAATAAGTGAATGTCTGGTATAACGTACTTAAGCCTGACATACATGTTACCTCCTCGCCGACGGTTTACTATGAGTACGCTGATCACCTACCAGTCCCAGGCGGCCAGCGCATTCGTGGCCGCACACATCGTAGTGTCATATAATCATGTCACCACAACCTGTGACACCGGTGGTTCCCTTACGTACCGCGCGCTTCTGTTCACGTCCCCGCAGTTGCTGCTCGTTGAACTCACGGACGCAAGTCCGGATCATATTTCCCTACGGTGTCCGGTTCAACGCCAACTCTTCCGAAGGTCTGAAATCAATGTTACAACGTGAGTGACTTACTTGTGTAACATCCTCGTATCTCTTATTTGACGATTAGGATTCCGCCGACCTGATTTCACTCGTGCACACAGCGGCTTCTTTGGAGTCCGTTCGTCACCCGTCCGACGGATGTGACTTAGCCAGCAAGGGTAAGTGAGCATCGGTATTGGTTTAGCCTTGTTCATTTCAGTTCGCCGCAGTACCTCAGCGTTCGAAACCATGTCTGACCACCGGATACGCAGAGTGCGTCTCAGAACCCGCAAGTGGAAACGGATCAGATAACGCACGTTAACGTCTTCATTGATGAAAATTTCAGGTGCAGATGTGGGAACAGGATCTCCTCCCGGAAAGAGCTGAAAGGAAGGAAATGTCTTACCTATATTGATACTCAATCCAAACGTGGATTTTGCGGTCGTCAAGGTCTTGGTTAGTTCTTGTTGTCTGTGTTCACTATGTCCTAACAAAAGCATGCACGGCTTTGAGGGATGTAGTCAAGTTGACGAGCCGAAACGTTGAATATTCAGCAGGCGTTCATCCGTGAATTACTCACCCTCATCACCAACTTCCGACGGGCCCTGAAAAGCAACTGTTAATATGGCAATCAACTATAAACTAAATCGGGTTGGGGCTAGCACGCAACCTTCCTTCACGCCACTGACATTGTCAGAATCACCAACAGTCGATTCACACGACTGTACCCTAACTTCGTGTTTAAATGCAACATTTTAATCAAACTGACGAACGTACCTGAAAATTCAAACTTACTAAGCACAGTTCACAACGCCTCACAGCTTACGGGATCAAAGACGTCGGTGAACTCCATGAACAGTGCATACAGGGGTTGGTTGCGTTCCCAAAACTACTGGTGAAACTGTGGAACAGCAAACATCAAGTCGATCGTTCGGCGACACTTCCAGAATCCACAGTGTTTCTCAGGGCCAGTGGCCTCCAGAGAGTCTGCAATCAGTTAGTTCACAGAAATTTTTCTAAGCACCTTTCCAGCGCAGCTAAGTAGATTAATACCCTGATAACTATCGACCGTTGTTTACTACCATAACCTTTGAACAACGGTACTTCCCAGATATCTTTGAACTCTTGTGGCATTAATTGTTACTCCCGGATGGGTTGAACCAGCTGGAGAACAGCGCGTTCCAACATTGTCGTGCCTTTCTTCAGCATTCCACCTGGCAAACGATCCTGGCCTGCAGTCCCTCCGTTGCGCCGTTGTCTAGTCGCTCTCTGCGCCATTGCCAAACCCCGGGGGAGAGCAAGTGAAGATTTGACAGGACGTTGCGGCAGTTTGCCACAGTCACCTTATCACTGGTGGCAGGACAGTTTGACAGGCCACCATAGTGTCAGATTCTCAGGATTTCCTGCGGCTGATTGTACAAACAGCCGGTGTCTACGTTATCCGGCACTTTAGTAAATTGGAAGGATGGACCAAAAATCGCCTCAAGCCAGTCTCCGAACCGGTCCAGACATTTTGGCGTCCGATGACGATCGTTTCGGTGGCTGCTACTGTGATCTGTTTCTTCCGCTGTTACCAAGCCCTATGGGGATTAATGGATACAGGAGGGTCCTGCAGCTGAGCGGTAATCGCTCGTTAAACCTAATTCTATTCTCCGAGTTCTCCGATCGTTTCTGTCGTTGTCCGGAAGATCTACAGTGAACAGACTTGCATACATGGATACATACATGTATGTTATTCGGGAATTTGCCGGTGTCAAGCGGGTTGTGGTGGGTCATAGAAAGAATACTCTGTGTCATGTGTATAACACTTGGTTGTACCATAAGTACTAGAAATGTGGCACACTTACCTCGATTGAGTCGCAGGTGCGTGGACAGTGTTCGAAGGCCGATGCCTTGAGGTCAACTTATCACGAAATCATCGATGCTAACAATGACTGCGAAGCAGACACCGTGCTCCCGAGCACAGTCCGCCAGATAACCTCTCCTGTAGATGTGTTCGGCACCTGTTTCTCGATGTTTCTTGCTCCCACAAGGTTGCTAGTTCTATGGCGATTGTTACGGTCCAGTTTTCTGTCAATCCTGTGGTGCTACATCAATCCAGTGGCGTGCATACCTTCCATGTCCCAACGGAGAGCGTCTTGTGTACGCGGAAGTATCTCGGGCCGATCTTCGTGTTACTGAGACTCCATTGAGCATTGCGTGATTTAGGACCCAGACTTTCGGGGTCATAATGGGATGGAGGGGGGTCAGGGAGTAACTTCTCTTCGCCTATCCACCCTGCCGCAAACCGCAGCAAGGGTAACCTGATTCAATATGCTCGACGGCGGATGCAGTATGGTATTTGGTTTGTGTTTTATAGCCATGGCTTATTTAGGTCTTGTATATTGCTAGGACGTCCATAGTTAGAGAGCAGAACGATTAGGACCTTCAACCAAAACTTTTGGCTCAAAAGCCTATACCGCAAGGCAACAGGTGACACACACACACACAAACAAACAAACACAAACACAACAGCATCAAACACCAGCAGTAACCAGTTTGCAGTAGGTACGTACAAGCCTCAGAACCACTGTCATAAAGTCAGCGCACTCACATAAAACACACATACATAAAACACACATAAAACACACATACATGATACACACAGGGCAAATTGACGTAGAAACAAACAAGTCACAAAAATACGAAGCCGGACCACGGAAGAACAAACAACAAGCCGAACCAAAACAGAATACACTGACACCGTCCACGACGATCGCATCTGCCTTTTATCCGGCTGTTCTTTTCGGACCAATCTGACATGGTCAATCCTAGGCAACGTTGCTTACCGGATCAAAACACCAGATAGGCCTGACCGCCAAGTTAAGATAAAAGGAATTGTCAATTTTGGAATAATACTCAGCTCTTCAGATCCACATCTGTACTGATGAACGACTACGAAAAAGGACGAACCTATAAGGAAAGTTACAATGGTAAACGGACAGACTAGAAGCTTATCAGCATTCATTGCAAGAGAAGGCCAGTTAAGGCTTACATACGCACGGTCCATAAAATGCAGGTATTTTTGAATTGGAATTAAAAAAGTAGCCACGTTATGAGTGACGTAATTCAGACATTGCTATCCACTTTTGCCAGATCTTAAAGTACAACAATGTCGCCTTTACTATCTGCGCTCCGTATACTGTTTAGCTTACTGACAACCGTGCCTTACCGAACTACTCTCATTCATATAACTTATCAGTCCACCTGCAAGGATGTATGTATTGGTAAAACAAATCGGTATGTGGGATAAAAGATAGCTGATCGTATGTCCAAGTAGTTGGTGCTATCGATGATACAAGATACGAAGATGGTATGTTTTGAGAACGGAAACCCAAACCTGTTTACTGCCAAGCAAATCTGTTCGGCAGGTCACGATGTTGACCGTGTTAATACAGTTGACACTTTTGCGCAATCAGAATCCAAAGTTTCTTACGTTTTACGTGAAAGTGCCAACCAACAATCATCATCCGGATTTGTGTGTAAATTATTAACTCAACCAGTTTGTCTGCCATGGAACGGACGATAGTCGCTCGTCTCGTATGAAGCCCGTAGTTTCAGCGTCTTTTTTATTTGAAAAGAGTAAACAAAGTGTCTACATCTTGCCAGATGTGTCCTCTTTCGTTTTAAGTTATGCAAAATAATAATTTGAAGGAGTTTTCACAATAACAGACTACTGCAGTTTCGTCAACATACAGAACATCGGTGAACGAGTCGAGGGGAAAGGACACACACAGAGTTATTTATCGTTCCAAAATACCTCATGCAGTTGGTAGAGATGTAGAAGAGTGGTCGTTAGACGAAAGTTAAAACACTGCATTCCCTTTAACTACTTCATCAGAGCAAGAAATTTGTGTTTACGTAATAGGCCGTCTAGTCTCTGTTCGTTCTTATCTGTGCGATGTATGTGACTGATATGTTTTAAGTTTGCGACTGCTGACAGTAAGTGAAATATCAACTTGCCTCACTATGTGTCTTCCTTCTACCCTGATGAATTTGACCGAACGTCCCGGCTAATCACACGTAAACTCAACTTTACAAGCATAGAAGTGGCTTGGCAACCCTCTAAATTCCGTCGGAATTTGACTGTGAAGACGGTAGTCCCTAATTCCGGTAGATAACTTAGTCAACGGCAATCTTTACCTTAGAATAAAATACGATTTCTGCGGTATACATTGGAAACGATTCTGTGTGCAGCGCAAAGTGAGAAACTGATCGCCGCACCAAAGATCTCTTCGATAGTCTGCCTATTCAGCGTGTAATTGATGCACTATACGCTTAAAAGGTTATTAACAAGGTGACAATACTGCTATCTCTGCGTCTAACAAAAAGCAGCCGTTCTATATTTACACCGGTTGAGAGGCATCAGTTCAGTCGCCCAAATGGAACAAGTTAGTACGCTGCCTAACCACCAACCTTTTTCCACCAACTTTGAAAGGAGCTAGTGAGAAAAGATCAGAATCTGGTGAACAATTAGGCTTTGAAGTCCCAAACCCTACATCCACTTTGGATTCACATTGAAGATCCATGTAGACGGTAAAACCAAACACAATTCACTGAGACGGTCTCTTCAGTTGAGATGTTCCTCTCAATTTTGTGCCAGCCTTCAGCTTTCGCGTAACAAACTACAAGTTGGCCAGTGAATTACTGATAGATAATCTTGCTCACTCTTTCTCAACAGTCCCTGCAACCATTCACGAGCCACAGCACACGTCCACACTCTGATAAAAATGCCCTGTCCGTCCCATTTGCATTGGACGATCAGTTGCTCGGTGTAGTTTTTACACAGGCTGTTTGTAAACTAGCACCGCACTTGTCGGCATAATTCATTGTGTATGTAGCTGGAGATCAACAACCGCCTACTTAAAAGTTTAACCGAGCACAATGAGATCAGTCATTGTGCTGTGTTCGATTATTCTTCAGAATAGACATCTTCATAACAGACTCTTGGTGTTTCTGAAGCCTTTCATCTGTCTGCATGCACAGCAATTGTATAAACCTTTTGTCCAAAATCCAGTTCATCACTGTATGTTGTTGAGCCCACGAACTGCCAGTGGACCACAAAATGATGTGAATACTAACAGCAACACAGTTCGTGTGCTGGCTTCTACCTGGTTGTTGACTAGATCGTTATTCATTCATTTTCTGTTTATATGAATTTAACTGAAAGTTTTCTGTAATGAATGGTCAGTTCTCAGTAGACGCACAGTAGATAACCATCGACCTCATCGATTTCATTAATAACCATTTCATTTGGTCTGGTTGACCGAGGCCTACAACTATTAGCAGGAACAGTGCAATTTCTGTGAACAAGTTTAACTATTGATTCGCAACTAACTTTTGTCAGAATAAGACAGTCGTTCCAGGACAGATACCATTATTTACCCATTCTTAAAAATCCTATCAACACGAACACAATTTCACGTTTAAGACAGCCTGTATCAGTGTAGTGCTGAACCACAGGCTATTAATTATTAACTCTGGCGTACTCATGTCTAGATTTGCACATTACTACTGACCACGTAGACCACGGCTTGTCCACGCTTGCAGGCCCTCATGTGAGCGCTGGTTGTTTATTGGTAAATGCCAACGTATATTCTATTCCAACATTTTGCGCACCGACGCCCTTTGTGTCATCAGCGTCTCTGGGTGCCGACGGCGACTGTCAGGCATATCGGTTTTGCACAGACTATACGCCTACACTTGGCCCCACTGTCGGTGCACATGCGACGCAGAACAATTCTTGATGATTTACAACACCAAGCGAAGGACTGTTGGTATCCATGCCCGCTAACGTGTGCGGAAAACCTTGTTTTTATACGGTTTTGTGTTTATTTTCATGTTACCGTTAGGTACCGTTTGGAATAGATACAAACCAAACGAAACAGCAAATTGTATGGTTTCCTGTGTCCTCTGCTTGTGTTTTTCACCTCAGTAGATTTTCCAAGCCATAGAAATTTCACATGCACTGCTGGTGAAACGTATAATTTGCTGTGTCGGATCGTCCATAACATCAAATGATGTTAACCTTCAACGAACAGGAAATCTGCACGTTAGAAGAAATATGGACAGTTTCCGACGTTGTATCACATTAATCACTATTGTGTGGGTTAAAAATTCAACCACATCCTTTTACATTGGAAGTCTTGCTCTATTGCTGTTTATACCTGTGACGTTAAAACAATTGGCTGTCAATAAGCTGGAAGAAAATAATGATGACCAGTAATTCATACTATGTTCTTCAGAAAAATGGACAAACAACCAAATTCATGCATCAAAACAGAAAAAACACTTAGTTGGAAGTATTAATTTGACAGACACACTTGTATGTTTTACTAGATATAACCAGTGATGTCTAGTTTGGGAATAACGACCAATTGTGTGGTTAGCGTGCACCAACTATTACTCGGGACAACTACACATTTCTTCACTGCCTTATTGGGCTAGAAAAAAAGTACCTCACATTTAGAGAACCAGGACAGAACGGTTTGAATATGTCTCAATATTGTCATGTCAAACATTTTAATGTGAGCAAAAGTCACAATAACTTGACATTCATTTCAATAAAACAGGTCTGTCCCTCAGGAATTTATTGAAAGTAGCATGGCAGACAAAGAAAGATATATAAAATTAGATGCATGGAAAAATTTAGGTGAACATCGTCATGCATCAAACCGGTGAACCTCGGTGTGTTGGTATAATTATGCGTCGTTGTCGTCAAGGTTTCTAGAAGGTGTAGGCCGTCAAGACTGGTTCGGACTAAATATAACGAGGCGGCGAAAAAGTTGCCTAAAATAATTCCGTTTAGTCGTTTTACTATCAGTAGTGAATAAACTAATCTAGTCAACATAGAAGGCAGAAAGCGTTTGGCATTATGTTGCGGCAACAGACATTTTAGTATTCTCCATTCTCAAACCATTCTTGTCAGGGGGAGTGCGGTTCATTGAATTCTAGGTAAGTTGAAAACAAATCAGCTATCATTTACAAAGACATTAACTTGCCAACATACTAACATAACCTTCACACTGACTTTTGTTCAATCTTACCAATTGTGGCCCAGTTTTGTCGTTATAAAAAGTATGTATTTCTTGTGTTTAGACAAACAAATGTCTACAGTTTTTAACTTATACAAACCAATCACGAAAAGATATTTTTCAGTGAAACTGTGCGACTGATGATTTTGTTTCGCAAACATACTGTACAACAACAAGTTTGAACACACCGCTGGTCAGTCTATGCATCTGTATGAATATAGTGGTCCCCTTAGCCAGGACCATCTTAATGCAGCCCATATTTTTAATGAGGCAGCTTTCTTAAGCACGACGCTTCGTTCCGTCAATCAAAGCTTTTGTACTGAACCGCCACCTTTTGAGGGATCATCTTTTCAAATTCCAGCTACCACGGCCGTGACAGTTCTAGTCCCTTTGCAAAAGGCAAGATAACAGTCGATAAATGTAGTATACATTGGTGTTTTCGATCATTACGCCTGGAGTCTATTGCACTGGTGCACACATTTATGCATTGTCAAGCATAAGTTTCAAGGGATCGTCCTAAGTAGGCCAGCATTAGGTAGCGTAGGGAAGGACGTGAGTGGTTGTTTAGTCTGAACACTTTTAGGATTACTAAATAAAGTTCCCAATTTGATCGTTACCACCAGGCTGCCCTTCTTCGTTAAAGTTCGAGCGCCCAGCCAAACCGCTATCTTCTCGGCCGATGCTGAATAAACAGTTCACCGGGCAAGAACTGACTATTAAAAGTCAACTTTTAGAAAGGCGGAAACTTGCTGGTACACAGCGCAGAATAAGAGAAAACGAGTGTTCTTGTTTTCGGAAGAGAGCTATTAAGAAGCTGTTTTAAGTCTCAGCTGGAAACTATTTTGGAACTTTGCCCTTGATTAGTTAAAACATATTAAACGCAGCGTTCAAACCATATGACTTCATGCGCGTCAAGTTTGTTACGGACAGCCTGCAAAAGGTAGTAGTTTAAAACGGCATTTGCGTTTCTCGCTTGCTTCATTACTACCATTCTTGTTCTGTGTGCTCCTCTCAGTGAACGTAGAAGATTTAAGGCAAGACCGTTAGCCTTTAGAACCATTCCGTCCAACGCACTAGACATGTCGATTTCAAAACAGACACACAGCTATCAAGTTCTCTTGCTATGCCTGTAAGGCGGGTTAGTCAAGTTTCACATTCAAGCAGCTGCAACGTGAACTACATCGACGGTATATGACCATGTGGGGGGGGAATGAAGTACACTACCACTGTATCATCAATTCAAGGGTATCGAACTTAACCGGTCACCGGTCACCGCCGAAACATTTGGGGTTCAGCAGCATAGCCTAAGTTGTCTACTACAGTCAGGTTGTTCATCTTAGTCAGCTAGTCACGCCATAGTCTAAATCTTTAACTGTGTCAAATAATTTCCAGTTGTATTTACTCAGTGCTCTTGTGATATGAACTGCTGCGTGGTTGGTCTGATAATGAAACAACTCCAGTCTGTTCTTCAATTGATCATACTCACTCACTGACATATCAGACCCAATAGACATTTTAATGATCATGTTGCTATACATAAGTTACGTGGACTTAAATATTCTGAAATAGTTAGTAAATGAATTCCGCTTTCACTAAACAGCTTCAGTGGGCAATAATTTCACTTCAATTGATTGAATGTTTCAATTCGGCATTCAACCTAGAGATGACACCGACTGAACACCATCCTAGTGAGCGGTTCGCATCAATAAATCTTCGTACAAAAACAACCTTTCTCTTTAAAATTTTTAATGCACGTTTTACAAAGAATCGCTTTATTCGTTAAATGATGCAACGTTTATACCCATCACTTTGTAGTCGATAAAATTTTGTCGGTCGAAGTCGATGGAGTGGTTTATTTAGTCATATGAACCGGTAACCGGAAATTCACTTGATTGTATGTTATTTTCGTTTGATTTTTTCCTTTTTTTCCGCAAACTAATGCAATTTAACACACGTTTTACACTAAAGTGTTTGTAGAGAAAAGTGAGAGTTCACGAAAGTTCGGTGCATTGATACTAAAACTAAACTATATCCTCGACGGAACCCCTTTGAATGTGAGCAACCCACACTTAGATTTCGATGATAAGTTTGAGTGCACTGAAGTGCACCTCCAAGTAGCTGTCCTACGTAAAGTATTTCAACCGCTTTACTAGTAGGAAGGTCATTTACTAAAAAGCTTATTGGGTGCACAACAACCAGTCGAAAGTCGTAAAATTTCAACCTCGGGCTCTTATACAGGATACGACTATCTGATCTTTCATTCGTACCCCCTAGATTAAAGCCAGTTGTGCAGAAACACCCAGCCTTTCTTTACAACCGGTCGAACTCAGCAAGTGGAACAACCATTTCCAGGTTTATAAATGCTGGGTGCACAGCCATAACTTAACTTTCAGAAATTCTTGCCAAATAACTCAACTTACTTAATGTAGTTAGCCTGATAATCCAACAGAAACAGACTGTTATCTCTATTTTGTTGTCAATGTGTATTCCACTGATATTTTTTATATACTCCACTGATCATGAGGGCCCAGATAACAGAGCATGCTTTAGGGCTTTCCACCATTGTAAGCAAACTAACGCCTACGACGATCAGCACTCACCCAAACACAATTAACTTTGCATGTTTTGATTCTGAACAAGTCTCAACCAACTGTTATGCAAAGCGCATCTTGTGTGTTTAAAGAAGTTTTTTGATCATACTGTCCAACAGGTGTCTCTGCAATGCTTGCCGACTAGGGCCGAAATAAGGTCGTCGTGAAACTTTCTTTCGCTTTCGAATTGTGCGTGCTTTCTTCATTTCCTTCCAAAGTGATGAAAGCAGGAGTCACTATTTCATAGGTGTATTGCCATCGCATGTATCCTACGGCATTTGGAATCGATCACGACATAATGAGCAGTCCACAATCGTCGTATAATAGAGAAATAGTTATAACGGTCATCGACGGAGTAAACGGTTGTTTTACCATCAGGTTATGGGCGATGTTTGTTAAAATTATTGTTTGTTTAATTAATTGTAAACGGTTCGATTTTTTTAAAACTCTCTGACTTCCTGACCAATTAGTGTATTTTGACAGACTGTCTTTCAGTCATTTAGATAGTAGGACCGTTATTTTGCCCTCAGCGGTAGCCAGAAACAATGTATATCTTGGCACACAATTGAGACTGTGAATGCTGAGATGAGTGTTCCAGTCGAGCTTACTTTTTACCACTGAACTCGCTTATTCCATAAGCTTCCCTGTAATGTTGACCTGACTGAACCGATCATGATGAATGTAGGATAATGACAGGCAATAAACCTTTCAGTTAACTTCAACTTGTTTATGTCTGAATGACTGTACAACACACCTACGTAAGTTACCCTGTCAAAAACGTTGTAATAGTCTCTGCTGATTTATGGCTTAGTTCTGCTGCACGTAAACAGCTGTAAGGCTGACACAAGTAACCGCCGTTAAATCGCGCAATAAATTTTTCTCGATGTCTCCCGTAGTTGTTCCAGTAGTTTAGGTTACCGCCTTAAGCTCACAGGGGCTAAACAACGTTTGTAGCCTAATTGATATACAATGCACCTGGATCTTTTTAATTGGTCGGGTATTTTACTAGCCATGGAACCGCCCAATAAGCATTGGATATTGTTTCACTCAATAGACCAATAAGAATGCAGTGCAAGATGATCACTTTGGATTTTTTGTTACTTTCGGATCTTCATGAAAGTCCTCCACTGTCAGGCGAGTAAAGTATGCACTACAGCTTATATGAAATACAGAGTTCCAAACCGCCGTGAAAAGTTTACTTGCCGGTACGCGAGGATCAGCGGATGATATTGACAATAAAATATGTGGACTCCTATCGATCGCTCAGATTAACCGAATGAGATAACTGGTAAGTTCGTACAAACGTTGTCACCACATTAACACATTGACAATTTGATACGCTTAAACACGTTAGTTATTTGATAATTAATAAAAACATTCGAAATTATCAGTGCAGAAAATGCTATCATTTCGAATTTATTGGGAGGTAGAGGTAGATTAATATTGTAAACACAACTCATTGAGTAAGAATTAATAGAAGTGGGCAATTTCCTTATTGCGGTTATTTGTAGTTCAAGGATGTGTCGCATCCTCGTTATCAGAAACAACTCAGGTTAGATACGTCTTAGATTAATGTGATTTTATCATATGTTCTTACTTGTAAAACTTTATAAATCCATTCGCAGATCTATAGAAGTTGAAGGTCAAAAGAAACCGCGGTGTCTTAATTTTTTGTCTCGTAGGCCTGTGGAAGTAGTTTGTTGGGAGGCATTCGGAAAATGTTTGCATTTGAGTGCCCGAAAGGTGAAAATATCAAAGTGTGAGCTAATGCTCATACAATAGTCATGAGGTGTACATTTGCCACACCATCAACGAGCTATTCGATTCACATTATTAAGTGAAGACCAAATCATCCATGAATATTAATGTCATTTGGAGCCATCCTAATATTAGCAGGAGTAGAGCCTATTTGATGACCATCTGCACCGATAGTAATCGCCACGGTGGAAATTTTAAGTTTTTCATACCTTCAGCACTTTGAGTTTTCTCTTCACCACGTTTACTTTTTTCGACGCCATGTTTAGACAACTTGATTATGGTTTGGGATAACTCACTACACTGGTTTGAAATGCATTGTTCACAAGAAAATCGATAGGTCAGTACAATGTCACCATCATAACAACTTGGGTGACCTTATGATGATAGTGAGTCAGGAGATATTTGTGTTAAAACAGGCTGATGTGACATCTAGATACCTGGCATCAGAAAGGAGATGTCCTTTTGAAATCAAATTCAAACCGCCGCCGTGCACTTGACCACACCTTTGTCTTTTTCATCAGGCAAAGTGACTGAGAGTGAAAATCATTTCTGCAATATATTGCATGTTAATCTGCCGTGACTAAAGCTCAGATTCGCTCAGCGGTGTGTTCCACGAACAATTCCTGTAATAAAGTACTGCACAGTTGACAAGAGGCTTCTGCACACCCTTATAAAGCGGATAAGCAGGGTCCACACTGAAAAGCTGACTTGCGGCAACTAAAACCACAACGCACAAAATGGGGATTACAGCGTAGCAGCGCGTTACTCTGAAGTTTAACTATCGCATTTGTAAATACGGAGAAGTTGGTCGTGTGTTGTTCACTTCAGAGTAATTACCAGAGGACATTCAACAACGAGAACTCCTTTAAAACAAGGCGCTGTTAAATTCTTCTTTATTTGCTACAGGCTTCATGGAATCTAAACTGCTCCCTTTTTTTCGGAGATACATATATCTAGTTTGTTCTTACTTGCCTCTTCAGATGACTTTGAGCGTCACCAAATGATGCTTTCAACGTTTGTTTTATGGTAAGCAAAATGCATGCATCCTACGACCTTTGGAATATTCGTACACATTAATGATCCTCTGAAGTCTGCTGTACTCTCACAGACCTATGTGGCGTGTATGAATGAACTATTCTGCCACACAGACTGACCGACTTGGACTTTCAAACATTTTGTAATTTTCTCGCTTGTACCACTTATTTGCGTATACTCACTCTGCAGGTGCCTCTAAAAAGGACAACACAAATGCATCCCCATTCTTTAAAAAGATTAGTCAAGCTTTTCTGTGTCTGGTCGTTTAAAATGTATCGTATTTTTCAGACCCTAATCCTATGACGAATTACCCAGTGCAAAGTCGACAAAAACGTCGTTTCGTTTGCTGAGCATTTGGTGGTTCAAGCGATGGCAGTCTGTGTTAGACGATGTGCATCTGTACCCTAATCAGAGTGATACGAACGCGTTCAATGCACTCAACGGTTCTACCCACGCTTTGTCGGCGACGTCGGTGCTGATGACAAGGACAGAGCAAGCGAGAACGAGGAGTGCAATTTTCGGCATCACACGCGCACACACCTACGGACACTGTGTTTTACCCGCCGCAAAAGCGATTTGTTTGACGTGGCGCGGCGTGCGTGCATGGCTAGTTCCGCCCAGTCACTTTGATGTTTGTAGTTACTACAATGCATGGATGAACCAAGTGTAGGGAGTTGCAGTTCTGTGGTGACTTGGGGGTATGAAAACACGAACTTCTAAGCTATGCTGTGTGGTGTATGCTTAGTGGTGATGATTGCGCGTCAGATCAAAGCGCATGAAGCTTTTGGGTAGACCCAAATCAAAATTATGACGTTTTAGGCTGATATCGATCTCCTACATCAATTCTTAGTGTTGCGGTCAACCACGGGTTCATTTGCTCTGGTAACTGTAACTATATGTCTACGTGGTTTTTCTTCCGCGATAATGTATGTACAACGCAGGAGGTTACTCCGATGAGGTTTACTTGGATCGCCATAGCGACATATAATAACACGTCTAATCAGTCGCAAACGTCACGCAAATGGAATTTTATGACGCACACTAGTCTTCAGAGGATGGGACAATTAATCGCTCAAACTTGTCCTTCTATCTCATCTGTTTGTGGTGAATGCCCACATTCACTTATTTGATTTTAAACTTCTATGGCCAACAAAATCAACTCCAAATGGGTGGATGAAGGAGCTTGTATACGACGAGAATCTATTCAATACAGATAAACAATGACAGGATCAAACAGCAGATTACTTACAGGCTTTTAAAAAGTTGTGGAAATAGTGTTCGCACCTCATACTACGATTGTTGGCAAATGGAGTATACCAGAGTTAATAAAAGATTCTCGTCCGTGACCACTTTAAACAGTAGGTTAGCGATATGAAATATACATAGGTAAAAATTGCATATTGGGTGTGAGATCGTTTCCTTACTATGTTTCTAGGTCAGTCATGCCTAGTTTGATAGTATATTTAGGAAACGCAGTTAATATTACTATGATACGCACTGAAGATACAATTAAAAGAAGTGTGGATATAAAAAATGTAGGTGAAAATGAAAACTGGTCATACCCCGAAAGAAACCATATCCTCCATATGTTCACTTTGTCCAGGGTGACAGCGAACTAGACGACAATGTGCCCACACATTAAATCAGCAACCGCCTTCTCAAAATTGCTTCACATTTACTAGTTGCGCGAGATGATGACAAAATGACGCTATCCAAACATTATGTAATACGCCCACAGTTAAGTGAAATAGATTCAAACAACCATCAGAATTATACGTCGAAACACTCACGCACTGATGATGTCACCTTGCTTGGTGATGAAACGTTTGCAACCTAAATGCCAAGCTCGGCGAACATATCAATACCAAAACCATCAATTTTAGGAAAACTTTAACATAATTTTCACTTCCTTGAATTAGTTGTTTTCTGCACTTCCCATGGGGCGTATGCTTAGTTGAATAAGAGTAACTTGTCACTGCGTTTATCCAAACGGTTCCTCAGTATGGCTCCAGATAGTTTGTGTAATGTGAACAGTTATCCAGAGAATTTTGAAGTGCATTTGCCTAATTCCATATCAAGGTGGCATTTATTACGGACATACTAGTTTATATTAAATGAAGGTTTTAACAATACCAAAAGCGACTCACACTACGGTGTAAGTAGATTAACTGTTTTGTGTTAGTGGGTGTACGTGTCTGGTTCTTTGCCCGCATCATCCATCAAATATCAGGCTCCACCATATTGTCCTGCAGTTATTCGATCATACCGGTCACTCAGTTTCGTCTCTTTTGCGCTAGGAGTGTTAAAAACACTGCCTGGTACTGATACCATCTTTAACGTACTGAAATTGCATCCTGTTGACTCCTTTCAATTTCTTTAAATACTTTAATGCGGTTACCACAAAAGTGAGTGATATTACAGTCCATTTTACGACAGCAAGGGGTAGTAATTTTACCGGGAAGGAGTGGCAGGTTTAGCTCCATGTTTATGAATTTCGAACCATAAGTTTTGCTTGAACATATTCCAATTTGGTGTCCCTAAATTGATATAGCTGTATCAGTGTGAGTCATCTACTGACTGTGCTGTCAACACAACCTGCTCCACGGGTGAATATGAAGGAGTAAACACGAAATGAGGTCGCAAATTTAAGCGACATATCTGGGTTGTACGTCGACTACCGAGTTGGATCTGAACGAGATTCGCAGTTGTGCCGCGCTGTAGATTTCTACAATTGCATTACTCAGCCTACTAGTCACCAGTTCACTGATCGCCTCGCCTTCATAGCCTAGCGTCATGTAAATCAATTTCTTTTCCACAGCTGCGAGCTTAACTTTTGGCCCCGTCAGTTCCATGAGTCTATCAACGAAGTTTACAGGGTAGGTGTTCTATGCGAATATCTTCCGTAGAAACATCATTTCCATTCCAATCATGTCAACAGCGCATATCCTCAGAGCCCTTTTTGTCAAACTACGAACGAAGTTTCTCTTCTGCCTGAGGTGTGGGTAACTGAAAAAGTGGATATGCCGGTGGTTCCAGTTCGAATTCCGGTGGATTCTATCATCATCATCGTCATCATCATCATCGTCATCATCGTCATCATCGTCATCATCGTCATCATCGTCATCATCATCATCATCGTCATCATCATCATAGACAGCAATACATCAGTAGTTCACACTAATGCTTAACTGCCACACAACCATGAAGAAAAAACAAACGTTATATAGAAAGAAGGAAGGAAAAAGAAGGGGACGGGAAGGAACCTAACTACCGAAAATAACTACGTCCCTATTCAAACTTTCAGCATCAAGATGCCTACACCTTACAAACAAACAACCGAGCTGCAAGTGAGAGTAAGGCGTCATCAGCGATACAGCTTCCTTACGGCTTTCACTGCCCCGCGTCATTAAATGCACTCACTCCGAACTTAACCGTCTACACGACGAGTCAATGTTACATCCAACGATATTCGTCCATCTTTCTCCGCCTCAATTGCAAAGTTGATATTAGGACGTGCCATATTTGCCTCAGCAAGTGAGCTATTCAGCTCTACAGTTTCATCAACCACACAGATAATATCATCCACACAGTTCTTGTAGAAAGCGTTACGGTCAATAATTTCAAGATGCGTAGTTCTTTCTAACAATGTCATGAAGATACCTGCCACCAACAGGTCTGATGGTGATCCAATCACAACGCCGTCCTGCTGATGGTAACTATTCACATTAATCTGAAATTGTACACTCTGCGTGCAAGTTAATATCAGCTGCTTAACTGTCTTCCAGTAGGCTCATATTAAAGCCTTTGGAATGAACATACCCACAAAGGTAGTCAACGGTTTCTGTAAGTGGTACATTTGTGAAAGTCGAGGGAGAAAAATACCTTTTTGTTTTCCTCATTCACCGACCAGAAAGAATCGGTGAACTCAGGTGTGTTTTGGCGAATCTAATCTTATGTCCTTCCGAACGAGTTTTAACAACCCTGTTAGCCACTGTGTCACTGGGCTGCCCCGAAGGCACACTCAAGCAGCTGACATTAACTTGCACACAGAAATAAAAACTTCAGATTGATGGGAAGCGTGGTTTTTGGTGTGAGCTCCTTTTAAGTATTTTGTACTATCAACTTAAACTTTCGGTTGAACTGCTGCTGACTTCAGGAACCGTTTTGTTCAGAAGTCCTCGGAGATAACTACTTATAGCACTCAGGTTTCACAGTCGTTCGAGAGGTGACGTTTAATTATAGGCTGTTTCAACCGATTTCGTTTCAGAATCAAATGCACGAAGATGTAGTCCAGCTAGCCTATCTGACGTTTCCTTGATATGATTTCGGGTTTTTTGACTTTGCTGTCGTTTCACCAGTATCGTTAACTCTGATGAACGTTTCGCCTGAATACTTCGTTGTGGCACTGAGAAAACCAGAGAAATCAGATGGAGTTTAGTTTTATAGATCGTCGTTTATTACTCACGTACCCTGATCTTATCATGCAAAATCTCAGGTTGGTTAGTCTGGCGGTAAACATTTCACACTACCGACTTGACCAATAGGATTCACAGTGAACAATGTTTCTGTGAGTTCAGTAAATACAGTTTTAATCTCATTGAAAACTCAATCGCATTTTACAGGATGGAAGAATACTGATTTTGACCGTTTGAGTTATTACATCTTAAATCCGGTAAGTAAGTAAAATATTCTCTTTTTAATGATAGAACTAGATTTTTCTGTCGAGTTGCAACTTGTTTACACCCCATTTAATGTGGATTGTCGGATTGAGGGTGAGCATCATAAAGCCTTGTTAGGATTTCCTTGTTTCTTTGACTGACTATGTGACGTTTAAGCATCACTGCCAACTACTACTGTAGTGCTGTTTAGACGGACTATAACAGTGAACACACAGCCACTGTAATGAATTAACCCGCGGTAGGTTAATACGCAACATAAATCGTTGGCAATCAACGCACCATTTTTACTAAACGATAAGTGGTAATTGAACTGTGTGCTATTGTATTGATAGCGGAGAGTTCTCTTCGGTCATCCAATAATCCAAATTAGTAAAAGGGTTAACTCCTTAACACGATAGTGGAGTTTAGTACAATAATCGAATTTCATTCAGGAGAACCGTTTTACATTCGTCCCATTGGAGCTAGTTTGAACGCTAAATAATTATTACCTATAGCGGGTTTAAAATGCTGGTCGTTAAAAATTGACCACGCGTTGAATATGTACGAAGTGAACACTTTTGACTGAAGAACGCTCATCCTGTAGAAAGACATTGAGCCAAAGAACGACGTCCAACCAATATGAACAACAAGGTATAAGGTTACAGACAGCCTAAAAGCTTAACGATATCCAAATCCTATTCGATCATCTAATATCAAGCAAGTTCCTGCCTGACTAGCTGGTTAGCAGCACAAGTTCATTGATCTCGCTGACACCACCAATAAAGAAAACCACCATTCAGCTTCAATAAACTCTTCTTTTCTGTCCACGTTGGTCGATACGTTAGCTGCACCGAGAAAAGTGCAACAGTTACATACTCGCTGCTCAACTGCAAACAAGGAAAACACGGTGTTCATCAACAGGATAATAACTGTCGTTAAGTGTAAGACGTTTGAAATGTGATTTCATTTTTTAACAGTTCGAACCCAGACACAGTCTCTCTAACTTCCCCCTGCGGAATAACGTACACTTTCGGCATCTGCTATTCACACGGGAAATAGTAAACAAATGGACCTTGTTATTTTTGTAAGTCAATATAACTTTATTCTTACACGTTGAAATCGGTCGAAACTGTTTTACAGGTTTAAAGCGTTAACTCCCCTGTAAGAATATGAACTAAGCTACCGATGTCATGTTACAATCACTCGTAAGGACACTCTCTTTAATCCCTGCTAGTCCGCTACCAAAACCATGACAATTTCGGTATAGGCATTCGGAGGAAAATGAATCAGAGCCAATTCTGAAGCGTTTACAACAATATTATAAAAACGACGAGCAGAAACTTGAAATTGATTAAAGACCTGTAATGTAGATTGGCTACATTGTTAAAAATAATTCTAAGAAGTATTCAACTTATGATCTAGTTTTTTTTAAACTATGAAGGTATACATGATTAAACGCCACTCTTTTCTTTGAAAACAAAGTACTAGTTTGTGACACCTGCATGAAGCTACTCCATACTAGGTAAGTTTTCCGTTAGGTTCCAGAAGGACAGCTGCAAGAAAGCGTCGGTGAAGTCAGCAGTGATTAAATCTTATTGCGAAATTACCTAGCTGTAGTTGGCCTGAAAGTGTCAGGTTCAGTTGCTACAATCCGTTGTGTCGTACGTTTGTTCTTGCTGTTATCGTAACGCCTTTCTGATTGCTGACGGATGTCTGTGCATAAACTTTGAATGCGGCCAGTAAAAGGGTCGAGCATTTTCGTATGGTTGATGGAGTTATGATGGCTTTGTGGGGCTACTAACGTACTGGAACTATGCCTCCTACGAAGCGCTGTAGTGGAGCGCCGTTGTGCCAAATCTTTCTTATTATCTTGGCAAAAGAGCAGGGTTGATTAGTTCTCTGTGGCAATGATGGTTTATGGTTTAAGTCAAACATACCTATTGAGTGGGCGGTATCGGAAATCACTTTAGACAGTACACCAGTTTTGTTCATTGAGTGTGTCCATGGAACGTAGTGTCATCAACCAGCCGAACAAAGTTTGCGCAAGCCACTGCTTACATTTGACTGCTTTGAAGCATTTATAGCCTAGGTGCTGGTCAATCTACAAAACGTTATAACCGGCGTTAGCAATCCATCACACTTTATTGCAAACCGCTCGTGAATGAGCTATGTGGACTGCTCCGTTTCAAACTTACTTTCAATGTTCTGTGATAACCTATTCGAACATATAAGGAGCTCAGCTATTTGAGTTGCCGAACGGTACATGATGAACGAGCATAAACCTGTCGCTAGCAGAAAAGCACAGACTCGGACCTGGCAACTCCGAAACAGGAAAATTTAGCGTAACACGGAAACAAGCAACCTCCCATTTCTGTCACACCCATCTCTCTCCAGTGAATGTCTGAGGAACTAGATTGTGTATGAGGTGAATAGTGTTAATTAAATGAAGGGACTGGTTAAAATAATCAATATTTGTTAAAAGTGTTCAACAGCAAAATCTTCAACAGCTAAAATGCAACGTTTATAGGTCTATTGGTGTATAGTGTTTGTGCAACTGTTATCAGTACTTCGCATTGCGCTTTCGTTTCGGGGATTACGTTGATGGATTCAAACGTGTCTCGTACACTGTCTTTTTTGTTTCTTGTGTGGTGATCGCAGAATGCTAACAATTTGACGAAAAATGACACCTTTTTGTTAAAGAGAGAATCAGTCCCATTGGCGTACCGCTACCGTTTGACATAACTAGGCCATACAATACAGATAATTAGGATTGTTCCAAGGAAAGTATCCCGACAAGTTTTTATCATTTACAATCTGTTTTTTAAGGTCATCCAGCAAATCAACAATTCAGCGTTCTTTTTTTCACTTTGACCATCACTCACATTTGATCGCAGCCTCCGCATTCAGATAGACTTTCTAGCCAACCTCTTTCGATTGGAATTAAGAGGCAGTAACTGTTTCTCCTCTGGAGACGATCGGCCAACCTGATTATTGCTCAAAAGCGAGAGTGGTTGAGCGTTCAGATTTGATAATTCGGTCGTGCTTAATGTGTGGTCAATGGCGTAGTGGTTAACACGGTTCCCTCATGATTGGAATGTCCGGAGTTCAAGTGCCGGCCGTGGCAAGGATGTGCACTACTGACGAGCTCTAATGAAAGCGAAACTCGAGTCTAGTGCATCTTTTCGAAAGCGGCTGGCTGGACAGTCTATTTGAATGCGGAGGCTGCGATCAAATGTGAGTGATGGTCAACTTGTGAATAAACCAAATCCCCGACTACTCATCAGTAAGTCAGCGTTCATTAACAAAGACATTGTATTTCTTGAGTCGGTTCTTTCTCATTTTCACTGCCTGACAAGTTATTCATGATTCTTTGCACCACAAAATAATCTCACTCCGCAGTCCCTGTCAGATCTCACAATTACCAATCGCTTGCCTTAATTTAACCATCCTAAACAAGCAACGTGCTCACTACCCTGTGGAACCGAACGGTTGGGTCGACCAGCATGGTCAGTTAGCTTTAAATAAACCATCTTGGCCGAATTTTTAATCATTTCTTCAACCGGTCTCACACGTATACGAGTTGCCTTTTCTTGTCCACTTGGATCTCTGTCAACAGAAAGTTATAAAACGTCAATCCAACGTACATTGCTTCTTTGAGACTAGGTGAGGTTCTTAGCTGCCTAGCTAATTACTTATGGAAGTGCACTTTGGCGACAAAGAAGTTCATGCAGCGTATTTTGGTAGGCGGTGAATAAATTCCCTCACTTGAAATAATGAACATGTTTTAGCTGACGCAGAAGACTGAATTGTTGCTATTACGTTACACTTAACATGGGCTGGGTTTTCAATAGAGAGCAGCAAAGATGCGGTTGCAAGAAACATATTAATGAACTACACGCTGCCCTCAGTTATTGAAGCTAGACCATATTTTGACCAGAAGCCCCGGTCACTGCAATTGAGCGTGCTAGCCCGAACATACGGAAATCTGTCAGGTGCCACTCAGAGTGTAGAAACCGTGCTGTGCTAGTCACGTAGGAGGTTATTCACATACAACGTTCGATTTCAGTATCCGGCAAACCCAAGTTTGAAGTCGTAAGTTTTCCAGGCGGATAAACACCGCACGGACCGTGGTTTTCGACATACTCGACTACAAGAGCCATGATCCAGCCATCAGTAATTACTCCTGATGACCTTTGAGTAAAGTCAATGTTTTAGAAGTTTGAGGAGAACATCTCGTTAATGTTAATACTAACACTTCACATGCAGTATTGTTCATCCAGTGATAGGTTCAATTTCTGCATACAGTGAATTGATGAATGAATTACGTTAGCGACACCTTTGCTTTAGTCTATTGTTCTCCTAACTGGAGGCTATAACTTTAGTGAAATTGACAATCTCTGTTGTCAAAAAATTCCGCCTACTCAGATTTATTCGGGTTGTCGCTAGGTGGAAAAATTCCAATGAAATGGAATGAATATCATTAGACAGATCCTTTTATGTTCTATTGGGTGATGAAACCTATATATTTAAAAGCTCGCACGTGTTGAAAATATGTAACCATTAAGCATACTTTAACTCGAAAACACCGTCGATTTCAGATTCCCTTTTTTTACATCCTATATCTTATCAAATAAATGGTAAGAGGGTCTATACGGTGAATCGCGCTGCGTTAAAATAAAGTTGTATCACTAAAAGGTAAGACTGTTTAGTTATGAGGATGATTTATGACGAACAGTATGTTTGCCAGACTAGTGTATTACCTCGATTGTTCTCTAATCTGCCGCTTCTGATCGTGCTTCGGTTACCTGTGGCTTCAGGATATAAATGTTTCCATCAGATGTTCACAAAAGTCATTCATAAAATGACTTGTAGAGTTATATCGATGAAGGTTATCTATAAATAGTTAATGTAAGCAAGGTAAGCAATAATGCCTAGACCACGGTGTAAGACCCACAAACTACTGTGTCGAAAGTTTTCGTTCCATATTGTTTCTGTTGACATTCAAACAAACTTGCATGAGGTAGGCTGTTTTTGGACAAACTGGACAAATGCCATTCACGGGTTTCCGAATAAATCTTTGACTGTGTTTATTTGGAAATTTCGTCTACTGCATTCCACTGCTAATGTATTTGAATGTTAGGAGTTTGAGCAAAGTTGGTAGTTCCGTTTGATGGTTCAGACACTCGACTGTTCGTCATACCTGGCATTCAGTTTATAAACGTTTCGTCATCAAAAGAGGTAACATCATCCGTGTAGAAATGGTTTAGCATGTAGGCCGTAGTTACCAACCAACTCGAAAAAACCTGTATTCAAACAGCTACACCTTGTTGATGTCCCCTAGTTTAATGTTGATATGTCTACAATACCACGCTTAACGCACAACGGAATACCTTTTAGTGGATCTCTAAGTCAATAATCAAGTATTTCCTTGATGATCTCTTTTATTTGGGAGCAAAGTGGTTGTTGCTGACCATTTTTCTCTGATGATGTTTCCTGTGACTTCAGTAGATTTAGTGGATATCGCAGCCTCCGCATTCAGATAGACTTTCTAGCCAACCTCTTTCGATTGGAATTAAGAGGCAGTAACTGTTTCTCCTCTGGAGACGATCGGCCAACCTGATTATTGCTCAAAAGCGAGAGTGGTTGAGCGTTCAGATTTGATGATTCGGTCGTGCCTAATGTGTGGTCAATGGCGTAGTGGTTAACACGGTTGCCTCATGATTGGAATGTCCGGAGTTCAAATCCCGGCCGTGGCAAGGATATGCACTACTGACGAGCTCTAATGAGAGCGAAACTCGAGTCTAGTGCTTCTTTTCGAAAGAGGCTGGCTGCAAAGTCTATCTGAATGCGAACGCTGCGATCAAATGTGAGTGATGGTCAACTTGAAAATGAAACATTTTAATTGGTTACAAATGCAAATAAATAACTTACAGGCGAGCCAAGCCGTTCTCTTTATCACTTTTAGACAGAAAGTGCAAAACAAGCGCAACTCAAGTCCGTACTTTGGTCCGGAATTTGTTAATATGTATTACTAATAGCGATAGAAAACATACATCGCGAGATGTTAACATTTCGTTTACTCTCTTCAGCCACGAACGTAAAACGTAAGCATATATAGGACATGCGGTTAGCAACACTATAAAAACATTCAACGATTGGGGTTACATGAAACAAAGACTCGTCAGTTCCAAGTCAGACAAACTGCGTGAATCAACAGTTTATGCACACACAGAGCCGGACGGTGGGTATTGATCAACATTGCCTCGGAGAAAGCAAGCAATTTTGGATTGTGATTACGTAACAGAACCTGAAACGAGTTGGCCGGGTCACCAACTTGACCTGTTCCCATGATGGGCTTTGTGATGGATGAGGTCGGATTTCGTCTCAGTCGTTCTGTTGTCAATGTCCGCTGCGTCGTGGCGTGTATCAACCATTTAGACATATGTTCAACCATTCTTTTTCGTAGGCATCGATTTGTTCTGCCGATATAGATGTCGCTGCAACTGCAAGTGAACTGATAGGTTACATGTGAGACAAAACATTTCGGTAGGTCACGACTACGAATAAGCTGAGAGACATTCCTAGTTGTGAGTAGCAATCGCAATTCAGACGCAGGGAATGTGCGAGTTAGAGCAGACTGTAACTTTTGACTCACGTCGGTTGTGATATGATCGCCTTTGAAGGATAGATTCAAAAAGACCTGCAGTTTGTCTGCCCTGGAACTGACGACAGTCTTTGTTTCATGTAAACCCGATCGATGAATGTTTCCATTGTGTCGCTAACCGCATGTCCAATACATTCTTACGTTTTACGTTCGTGGCTGAAGAGAGTAAACGAAATGTTAACATCTCGCGATGTAAGTCTTCTATCGCTATTGGTAATACATATTAGCAAATTCGGCAAACTTAATGAACTGTTAGTTGTTTCGTTTGCTCCTGATTTGAATTATTAATTATTCTGAATAAGAAATAGCGTACTCGGCTGTTTTCAAAACACCATCGGATGGGGTTTATTGTGGGCCTACTTGTCATGCATGTTTAGGTCGATGTACTTCGCGCCATAAGTAAAGTCGCACTGTTAGGTAGGTTGGAATTAGTGTTTTAGTAACATGAGTCTTCCTTCTATATTTCGGAATGAATATGAAATCCATGCCCTCAGAAGCCGGTGAGGAGACAGTCTCAGCTGAAAATAAAAAATACCAGAAGTTTGAGGGAGTTCATTATGTGAATGGATTTCAGGCTTTTTTTACGTGTTAGTGAGTTTCATTCAGCACCCACGAAACACATAAACTAATTGGTTGAACAACACCTTAGAATTCATTGAACTGGGAAAAATGGAAAGGACACAAAAGCGCAGGTCTGCTGTGACCTACAATCTCAAAGAAAACCGGTTAGTTAAACGTAGTTTATCAGCCGGCCCATATGAATTCTCAAGTATTATGGTTAACTCATTTGTTTACTGATTGCTTCCTCTGGATGTTTTGATTGTGTATCGTTCCGAGGTGGCCGGTATATTTTTGGTCGTCCTTGTCATATAAAGTTACACAATCACTGGCCCAAGACAATGTAGTCCCGTTGGCTGCTGCAAGTTTGAAGCCACCGCCAAGGAAATATGGCTCTCTGAGTTCTGAAAACTCCTTCGGTTAGTAATTTTTCGTGAGGTCGATTAAAATCTGCCTCTTCTAGTGTTATATGGCACACCTCTTGCCCTATTAACGTCCCAGAAGTACAAATTTCGGCAACCAGGGGTTTCTCTTTTTCCTTTGTGCTCTCATATATCAGTTTCTGCAGGCTCAGGTCATCGGTTAGTCTGAGTAGACAGGTTAGCCAAAAAAGCTGTCGGTACATCATCATGGGTTCAGTTCGATCTACGTACGTTTGTTGAAATATCTTGAGGCTCTGAACCCTGTCTGGTCACCAGGTTTCCAAGATACACGTATGATATTGTGAACGGCTCGGACAGTGCACATTTACAGTTGATATAACGCTTCTACTTAGCTGTCGGATGAAATCTGGGAAGGCAAAATGGTTGTGCGAACAAAGCGTATACTGTCATCTTTGATATCTGCTTTCTTCAGAAATCTTTCATTCGAAATATCTGAAATTAACATGCCCTTGTCTTGGGGTAGCTTGTTCGAGAGCTCCTTACCAAGGATGGAAAAATCTAAGTAATTATCCATAGTATCACCATAAATGTGGACACGTGGCATGAGTGCACCGTGAACGCAGTGACTACCACTCCTGTGGTTTGTCGCTGTAATCGATCTGGCCATTGTTCTCAACTCTACCCCCCAAATTATTAGACCGGTGATCTGAGTAATTTGGTTCTTTTTTGATCACAGAAGTCAGCGAAAGTTGACATTAGTGTGCTCTCTGTTTCATCTGAACCGCGCAAAAATCGTCTGGTCACAACTGATTATCATCTTTCGTATATAAGTTAATCAAGTTCGTGCCTTCTACATTGTCCAAAATTTAAGACTTCTCACGCGGAGAAAAGATTCACTTTTCTATTCGGACATATTCCATTTATATACATGCGATATCGGTTCAAATGAATCCCAGCATAACGAATATGTAGGTCGTTATTACATAGGTTGTTCTACTCATAATATGTGCAACATATGCGCTGTAATTTTTGCAGACTCTTTATTCATTAGTCACCTAATCACAGTATTATTGATTGCATGTGCTCGGTTTAGAGCACAGTGGTTGTTGTTTGCAATAGTTTTCGAATTGTTTTTATTTTGCTGGTTTTGAGGAGGGACAATACCTGGTATAGATTATTTGTTAGGAAGCAAGTATCGCAAAAATCTTTTGCATAAAACTAACTTAGAGAACTAATTTTCTTGTTCTCAGCTTAGGTAACGTAGCGGCGCCGTCTGTTTCAGATCGATCGGACCCTACTTTCTAGACTGCACTGAGGCGGTTTTCCGTGAGTGAATTGAGGCCATACAGAAATGGACAGGTTGACTAATGGACTGGCTTTCTCAAACCAAATAAGTGAAATCACAGAAGGGGCAATTGTGAAAGCCGAGAAAACCTGGTAGTGCCCCACTGGATGATTGTACATTTATGAACTTTAGTTGGGTTTTTTCTCTAACTTTCTCCCTCCCAGCAAATTGTTCAGATCACTATTTCTCAGTGTCTTACGGGCTCTAATTTTAGATAATACAACCCTCAGGTCTGTTACCATAGCACTACGTTATTCGAACCTACGTCCCACCAAGATCGTCGGAGCCGTAAGAGCAGTTACACAGGATTGTGAAATGTGATTGCTTGTAACACAACACGGTCTATCGTCACTCTCTGCAAGTAGGTCGTGAATAGAAGTTTTCGTTCTTCAACTTTTTTCCCTTACATGGTAAGAAATTGTTACGTGATGAACTAGCTAATGCCACGACAAATCCCATGTTACTCTCCACACAAACATTCATCAGACTGACATCACCTGTAGTCAACCAGAAGCCTACCTTCAATTTTAGCAGGTAATTTGGTGACCAGCTGCGAATTGAACATTTCCAATATTTCTCTTTAACTAATCCTCACCTTAATATTATTGTGTTCGCCATTTCGCTTAGTGTTGAAGACTGTATCACGCAGTGTCAGTTCATGTGGGACACTTGAATGAATGAGCTTCAACTCCATAAAACCGCCGCAAAATGTCGCTGTACGAAATATGATTTCACAAGTGCAGCGACATCAAATTCCAGTCAGTCTTGCAGCGTAAGACGACTTTGAAGTCCCATCTAGTAAGGCCCGTAACAGAAGTAAGGTTATTAGATTTTGAAGCATTCGGTGTCGTTCGAGATCACCTCGTTTTTAACAATACTTTTGTGATGGGTGCTCCGAAGGATGGACGTTTCACGCCCAAGGCAAAAGTCTGGGGTTCACTACCGTTCATACCGCTTCTAGCTAGTGAACTGAACGGGTGTTGAAATGTCACTTCAGAGTGCTGCTTCGTATAACATTATATAGGAATGCTATCACATTTAGTCTACCGCTACCGAGCAATCTGCTTTGAGAATGCCAACTTGTCGAAGTTTTTAGTGTTTCCATAAAGCATGTGGACAAAACTGATAAACTGCTTATAAATGGAGCTTTCAACTCGTTGGCATGCACGTATCTTACTAGCTCTTCAAAGCTAGTCGTTGTCAGGACGGACAGTTTTCCCCGTTTTTGTTTTGACCGTTCTAAATGTCCCGACAATAACTTTTGTATGCCAGCAAAGAATATCACTGTGGTTTAAGGAGTGAGATTCTCCCACTCCAGAAATGAGATTAGCCAAAAGACAGACGAGCGGCAGCCGTGTACAATTGTGATCGCTGGATCAAAGAAATTTGTTGACTCCAGCAGAACTGGAACACTGGAATTAATTAGCTGATTGATTAGCCCACCAATTATTATCAGTTATTATTAGTAAAATTCTAATTGTTTTTGAATACCATGACCTTTTAAATTCCACCTCGAGCGAAATGGCGATGAAGTTTTTGTTTAATTTCGTTTGTAACAACCATAAATACTTCGGATGTAGACCAGTTTTTTACAACTCCCACTCAACTTAACCGCAGATGCCTCAGTTTAGTCAGTAGAACTAAAGCAGATGAGTAGGTAGCCGCTTATTCAATCAGCAACCACATTAGTCTGAAGTGAATGATTGAAACATTTTCTTGTTATCACCCAACTCCCGCGAAATTGAAAATGAATTTAAAGGTGCAACATTTTTTCACCCATCATAAACCGACGCTAGACGGTCGGCACTGGATCTGATATCATTTTGCTCAGCCTATAGTATGCCAACCTGCAAGACCAGCCCAAAAGGTAGATTTTACCGCTAGCCGTAGTTCTTTAGTCTTTCCTGCACAACGTTTCACAGAATTCACACAAATACACATACAAACACGATCACAAGCAGAACAAAACATATACGTTTACACGAATCGCAAGCTACTACACACGTTAGCACAAACGCATTCAACATGACCTCATTCAGACCCGGGCGGTTGATTAACTGCAACATTTAACCAGTAGAATTTCCATACACCGACATATACAAACATTGTGTGTATACACACAGACAGCTGTTGAACTGTTCTGGCCATTAATCTTCGTTTAGTGTCTTGGTACATTGTACACATTGGTCCTGTTCCTGGTGCTGGCTGATTACCATTGGAAAGAAATCAAGGGAGGATTATTTCGGACCTGTAGTGGATTTCTGGTGGCAATGCCGACTCGAAAAAGAATTTTGGTCCAGAGCGACCGACTGACTACTGCTCATATAGCTGACATTACGTCACTCACGGCTGTCAACTGGTTTTACGTCATGTTGACTTTCTAAAACTCTCTAGGTGTGAACAGGAACATAACAGATTTAAGCTCGAACAACTGTCCTACAAACGTTATCCAGTCCATCAAATGATTCGTGGTAAGTTACATTCACTTAGGCTTGAAAATAAACAGCCGGTAACGCTCGTAACAAGTTAGTGCCCGTCAGAAGTTTGGACGAGATTTTTAGAATGCGAAAATGTTAAATTTGCTCGTCCAGGTTAGTTTCAATGTCAGATAGTTATTAGCGAATTTAATCCAGTTTTAGATTTAGTGAGTTTTCCTAAACAACCCACTTGCTGGCTACCCCTTAGTTGACTAGTATAAAAACTGATTCAAGTAATCGGAAATTTCTCAGTGATGAGAGCATGCAGTGTGTGCTTACCTACCACTTTTCATGTTTGAATGGCATTTGTTCATCTTGTTAGTGTAGACTCTGAGTGGCTGTATAGCTTAATGAACCATTAAAGTACGGTAGAGACAAAGATATTAGCGTGGGTCCAACCGTTTCCATATAAAGTGGATCATCTCAGGACTGGTATGCATGTTCAGATGGAACAATTGACTGATACCGCAATAGAGGGCTAGATTTTGTTTCTTGAGAGAACAAGAGTGCAAATCTAACCGTCTGTACTCCTCATGATGTGATATATTTCTCTTAAAAACAGCGACAATTCATTACACACAGGGTATCAAAAGATAATCCGTGTAGGTTGATAAAGTAGGCATCGAAACAGTCGAGTAACTGATGAATGCGTTCTACTGTTAACTATCCACAGAAATAAGTCTCGGCTAAGTAAGTTTTTCGTTTAAACTACACCACACATACTTCGTTGGTTATGTAGTATTCCTTCGGCGTTGATTGTTTACCCAGAAGTTTTACTTGAGTATACTAAAACCTCTTTCATTGCTTGAGGTCTGAATGCAATTAGCAGAAGAATAGAGTGCTTAGTTTTCGTTAAAAGATGACCAGTTGGTGGTTGTGGTAACCAAAAATACTTCTTATCAAGTTGATGGGAATACTCATCTCAAAAGTTTCTGACTGTGAGCCTGGTTTTTCTAATTAGTCTGTCACAGGTCACCGGAAGCTTGGTTCTCGTCCCTCAGAGTTAGCAGTTATTATCCAGGGGCTAACTGGTAATCGTTTTCATTACCACATGTCCGATTTGCTTTCGGTGCTAGATCATCGAATACTGAGTCACTCCACGTTTCGTTTCACAGACAATGCCAGATCCCCTATTGTTGTTGTTTGTGGGATCAGGTGACATTTTACTTTGATCCCGGATAGCTGAATGCAGCCAGTCGGTTAATACGCGCTCGAGCTTTTGGTCTAGACTTCCCCGTGTCAGGCATCTAATTTAATTTATCGACTGTAAATCGATAGCTCTAGTTACTGCTGAGGGGCAGAAGATCAGTCACACTGATGTGTTAATATACGCTCTGATTAAAATGAAGAGTCAATTGTTGCGATCGTTCTCAAACGGTTGGCATCGGCTTTTAAACGTTCATCCCTTGTTCTAAAACAGTTATTTTTAACCAGGGTATGAAAGAATGACGCATCCTCAGCCTGCACTTGATCACACCGTAGTCGAACACGGTGAAACAAATGTACCTTGACTCCTGCTGGATAACAGCTAAGCAGCATACCAGTGAGTGGACTGCTTGCCGTAATCATTAGCAAAAACATTCAAGCCAAAATACTGTAGGTGGAACCGCGCAATGTGTTGTGTGATGAGCATGCTCACGTAAATGCCCTTCTATATTAGGCGACAAGTTCACTGCCAACCAAAGTGCTAACCAAATATACGATAATGTGCTTATGAGAAATGGTGCATACACGCAAACGCTACCGAACAACGGTGTAATTTTACACTTGGAAAGCTGACCAAAAATACGTCTGGTAAGTCAGATAACTTCTGGTGTCTGGCCGGATTCTGTCTGCTGACTTTGTGGTATCTCATTTTGAACCTTAAATTACAGTATGTGTGCCGGCAAACGAAACATTTTATTGTGTATTCTGTTATATTCTGTATATATTCTGAACGTTACACCGTTCGGTACAATTCACGGAAGCTGAAGTATAAAGAACTATTCTTATTTACCCTGACTAACATCAGCATTTCAAACTGAACACCATTCGCACTTGATCAGATCCTCCGTATTCAACTAAAGCTTTCTGTTGGCCCAGTTAGGAAGGAAGTACTAGACTTGAGTTTTACTCTCACTGGAGTTTACCAGTAGTGCATACCCATTTCGAGACTAGAATTTCATTACGGTATTTTTGTTTTTGATACCATCCTGTTAAATACAACACCAGTAACCTCACCCTAAGCGTGATCGATCACTTATATCTAAATGTTCAAATACAGCCCCGTGTGAATGATGTTCAGATTGCCTGGTTGTCTCAAGGTGAGACAGAAAGTGTCCTGTCAACCCCAATCGGTAACTCCTAGATCGGGAAATTCTCAGTTGGGTTGTAGTCACTGACCTTACTGAACCAAATGGGCAATGTATACAGTTTGGACTGAAGTAAAAGAATTTGAATTTTTTCAAATTACTTCAAATTCCGCCTTGGATGAAGATATGTAACACTGGTGAACTGTAATAGGAGTAAAGCTCAAGTCTAGCGTTTCCTTCTGAAGTGGGCCAGATGAGAGGCTTAGTTGACTGCGAAGGGTGCGATTAGATATGGGTGATGTTCAGTTTGAAATAATCTAAATCCCCAAGCTTCAATCCAAACTAACATACCGATACATGTTAAGCTAAAATGCAATATACACAGTAGCACTAAACCGTAATTTGTTGTGCATTCTTAAGAGGTAGTTTCTTGATATTCTCCGTTCAAATATCCGATCGTTGTTACCTCGCAAAACAGAGGCACTCTCGTTTTTCCGCGCGGTAATATACTAAACCGTCTGAATTGGTTTACTTAACATTACTGTTGTTACTCATCTGCAGTTCACCACAGTTTGTACATACACTTAGTAAATCCGTTTAAAAAGGATTCACTATACTCGGGTTTTTTCCTCCTCAATGAAATTTCTTCATCACCCCATCACGATCGAAATTTGAACTTCTGTCTATGTTCACATAAGGTGCTCAATTTCAGCAGAGTGATTTGTGTTCACTTTTAATCAGCCGAGTGATTGTTTGTTCATCAGTAGAGCGAAATAAGTTGAATTTCTATTCACTTCGAAAGTCCGCCCAAAACATTCGGCTTGATATGCGGACTTTCAAGTAAGTTTTTGCTTGTTTAACATCTGTGATCAACGATGGCGTACTGATTATTAACACCTCACACTGCCCCTTATATGTTTCAGGAGGCATATCCTAGGGTGAATGACAAAACTAAAGGGAGGCAAACTCAGAGGTCATTGTAGTATTTAAATGTGACGCACTATTGCCCGAAATGTATAAGACCGAGAAGGTGTGAAGTATGTCGTCACTCTCACAGTTCAGCTGAATAACACAGTTAAACGCACGTTACACTGGGGAATTGGCAACGCTGTCCCAATTGTCGTGCAAACAAAAGAACCCTTAATTATTGGTGTTTAATTTGTTTCACTTCCTTAACAGAATCATGGAGGAAGCAGAGTTAAGTTGAAGGCTGCTGACATGACCTCATAAAGCTAAGCTTACCTGGGTTAGCTGTGGTATTTGCCAGTAAACATTCTACGATTATCCACTGTTAACTTGACTTCGTACAGCCTTTTTATTATCGCCCACACCTATGTTTTTAAGGAGGCCAATCAACATAAGCCTTACTGTTACCGTAAAAAAGAACACAAGATTCTGCGTACCGTCTTCCCACCCACATTCTTCCGTTAACTTCTGACCGATAAATGAGTTTGCACTGCGTTTCTAACAACCTTTGAACGCCTAGTGACCTGCCTTCCACGATTCCTGTAAAAGTGTCTGTTCCACATCTGACTGTATCCTCTGACCTTATTTTTGTGTGTGGTGTCATTTTCGGTGTAACGCGCTTCAACTTGTCTGCGAATATATATTATATTATATATGTATATTATATATTATATTTTCGTGTGTAATTTTATGCGTTTTTTATTGTTACAATTTTCCAGTCTTATTGCGCCTTTGTTCGCTTGTCATTTGGCTGATTAGACCACCACAGTTGATTATTTTGTTGCCAGCCTTTTACTGCCCTAAATATTTGCACTCGACCTGTGCTGTTGACTAAAAATACCGCTCTTTAACACAGCAAATAACGGATTAAGGTTTGAGCCGTTGACTTTCAAATTGGAGCAAAGCTTTTAACGATAATTAGGACTGAAGAAAAAGTGTCCTTTTCATACTGGATTAGTTTCACTTTAAATAGAGAAAATTTTTCATAAATCACCTATAGATTCACATGTCCGTTACAGTTCAACCAAATGATCAGCACTTTATTGTTCCGAATCCAAATATTTAAAGCAGTCTGGCTGTCGAACTGTCGAATTTTTGTGCTGTTTAACATTTTTGACTACATGTTAGTGAATTAGGTTATTCAGGCTAACTGTGAGTCACTTTAGCATTGAACTACTATAAAGCTTTTTCTGTAGAAGCCTGAATGCCGTACCTTAAAAACTTAGAATCTTATGGGCGGATACTCACCAAATTAGTTTATCTGGATTTTTGGATAGCTTGATATCATCAACGGAAGTGGCTAGCAGTCACCTGGCTGACCAGATTAACAGTATCCATTTTCCAGTGTTCTATTTAAAGTAGGTCTTCATGTATGGAAATTCTTTCCTCTTGAACACTATGATTAGCTGGCAGCAACCCTTTCCCAAAGAGCTTGTTGCAGATGTTACAATCGAAGGAAGCTTGAGTACCTATGTCATTACGTGTGGTCTGTGGTGGGATATTTGCAATTTCGTTCACACACGGTATCCGGTATGCACCAGAATGCTGGTTAGGCAGATCATCTGGGTACGTTTTTTACATTATGAATAAGAACATATTCAAGTTCGAGTTAAGGGAAAAAATCTAGGAGAATATGCTACAGCAAATGTGGAACGAAAGGCAGGAGGCTGACTTGATGCCTTTTTTCCAGAAATACGCTTGGTTCGGTAAAAGTCACTGGTAGCTTATGCAAATCAATACTATTTAGTTGGGTAAACTTACTTGCTCCTAACATACTCGTCATCGTACCATCATATGTGTCTTGTGGATGTATTGATGGCTTGCCTGTCCAAGACATGATTTACTACCTAGCTTGTCTCCATCACTCTCCGCAACTTAAAAACTATTATAGGCTGCTTTTTACAGATCCTGTTTAATCGATGGGTTGTGACAAAGTGTGGCATGGCCTGTTCCAACCTGTTTGACCCGCATCTTACTTGATGTGGTGTACAGACCGCTTGTGAAATGATGTAGACAACAGATGCCGGCAGATCAAAGATTCTTTCTTCGGTTTTGTTTTCTATACGCTGAATACATTCATACCGGAATGAATGAGAAACGGCTCAGTATGTACCAGTTCAGAAATCTATTCAGTGAACACTGCGCAGATGTCGTTTTTACCATTCACATTGTCATACACAACAGATCGATTCAGTAGTTAAGTGATCCAGTGGATACCAACTGTATACACTATTCACTTTTCTGTTAGTCCTTGGCAAAAAATAGTCTGAAATTAATTCTGTGGCTAAAAACTGAACAAGCCAAATTTGTGCCCATTCACACAGTACACTGATATTACCGGTACAAAATATAATTGTATCGGAAAACTAACTTGGAAGTCAAACGCATTCTGAGACTGGTTTGGTAAGCATAGATGTATGCATATCTATTTCCTTCACACCGGTTAATCAAATGAAGCTTAACATGGAAATATCATTTATATGTTACATATTGGTTCGATGTAACGAGAGGAGTGTTGATTTATCATAACAAGTATTGTGCGATTAATTAACTAGAAGAAGAACGATAAGCTCAGGCCCCTTGTTCAGCAGGTTATTAATCTTACCACTCTGAGAGACAAGTCAGTGAACAACAGGTTCTTTTTAAACAAGCGGCATTAGAGATCACATGTTCAGACTTCGGTAATTTGAGTGATCGCTATTGACCCGTTAGATTATGACACTTCAGGTCCTCCTAATTGTGGTTAACAACTCCCCAAACTAAACTGCCTAGCATTTCGTCAATAAAGAACCTGATCTCATCGCGGAAGATTGGAGGCGTGATCCTTCGCGTTGGTTGGTATTCCCATGGCCTCATTAGAAAGTTCCTGAATGAAAATGTTGTCTGACAAAATAAATTGATTCAGTTTTCCTCAGCTGTTTCGCTCCTCTTTCTTTCATATGCTAAATCGAACAGCTGTTCGTGATTGACCGACCAAGGAGGGTAAGGCGCACGCCTTACTGTAACTCCAGTGACCATGGCCCTTTGGTCTGAATTACATTCCATCGTTTATTCACGTGTCTTGGATTCGAGTTCCGTACATAGCTGGTGCTGATTTGGCCAACCAAAGCCAAACCAGCTGACTACTATTTTGCTGTTGTCACTTAGACGAGATCTCTGCAAACTGACACCAATGAAATTTTAGCGTTCACGGGAACATCGACACCTGCTGGAACTTTATAAAAGTGTCAATTTCACAAGAGTGGTTAATAACATACCCAATAGGGTTACGAGAGTAAGACGGACAATTACTTCTGAACTCGTCAGTTCTGTTCAAACTGGCAAGAATAGGGCACACTAGCTGGTTTCTATCTATTATCGGAATTTTACGATGTCAACGGAATGCATCCGAAAGAGAAGCCGATCACAGACGTGCGTGGTTAGTTTTACAAAGGCTGTGCATAAAATTATGTGGGATTATCTGCTACGGTGAAACACTGATCGTTTTTATGCAAGATCTCTTGGGCGAACCAACTTTTGGGACACCGTGAATCATCAGTTCTAAGAAGGTACCCCAGCAACAGTCACCCTTCTGAATGAATGTGCAAGAAATACAAGGCTTTATATAAGATCGCTGGTGTGTTCGTTGAGCTACAGATCCTCCTCTCTTGTCTCCATATGGCTGCGCAAGTCTGGAAAAGTACTGCGGGAGTGTGAGTTCTGCTTTACGGATGATATTTTAGGAATAGTCCGGAGATGTGAGGATCTGAGTAGCTATCACAGAACAAACTGCCATACTCTTTTCCAGGCATATGTTCACTCTCATAGTCTTTTGCTACTAGGATCAGTCTTTGAACCTGCATAATAGCTTGACTCAATGTGGTAGAAGTTCTCCTGTAATTACACAGGTGCTCAATCATTTGAAGTTTTAGGGTAATAGTCCGTTTCATTTCATGTATCAAATATTCCAATGATTATGTTTTCCTTCGAAATACTGGCCAAGATCACATGGTGGTTTTCGATGTGCTTTTAAGCTAACAAGGACTTTTGCTTTAGAATGAACAGCGACTTTTTATTTACAGTGCACGTTGCTCGAAACAACCAGGTGAGTAGATTGAATGGAAATTTGTACCAAGTAACCACGATCTGCAACAGCAAATTCGGATACTTTTGTATTTTCCCACAGTGAACGTTAGCTGAATAAAATTAGGCGTTGGCCGTGTTGGTGAGACGCCCTCGTGGTATGCCTGATCTGATGATTTACTTGCTGGCATAATTTGGCAGTGGCCTAACGAAACGGACAAAGCGAACTGATGTCAGTCATAAGGAGCAGTTAGCGTTCTGATTTCGTATGAAATCGGAGTGTGCTAATATGTGTTTACTTAATCAAATCCTCAGAGGATGCACATTGTTGTATCAACTCAGTGAGGTTCATCATTTTTCATGCCACATTTTCCGAGGTTTTGATTCGGCATCAGAGGAAATTTTTACGTAATCTATAGGGCACTTCGCACCTATTATTAACACGTTTTGACTTTCTAAGTTAGAGAACCAGTCGGATGGTTAACGTTTCTTTACATTTTTGTGCTTGATATACCAGCGTTCGTAGATCAGACAGCGAAGCTTGCATTACGAATGTTGCATGTATCCGTTGTGGTTTTCTGGACCACACAAATGCACTCGCACACGCCAACAGCGTTCAAATGTTAAAGCTGAACAATCGTGAGTCTGTTTATGCCTCGCATTACGACGAGAATATGGCACATGTAAGTCACTAACCCCATCCCAACTGACAGTAACAGTAAAACTTGCTTGATGGCTCTATTGTGCTTTGGCAATTGCAGTGGTCACCACTGAAAGTGTTTGTCCTTATTCGCTATGTAGATCATCTGCCTAGGACACGGACTGTTCTCTTAATACCTAACATTCACCAAACATCTGTGGATTGACCTGCGTTTCATCCTACTCACATAGTTGATCTGCTGTATGCTCACAGTTTTCGGCCCATGTAATCATCACAAACAAATTGGCTAAATTGGGCTTGTGCGTTTGCCTCCACCAGACTACTGAACCGGTCAGTTATGTTGTGGGAAGTTTCGTAAGCAATGTGCAGTCTGAGGTAAGTGTACTGTCGAACAACTAAACTACTGCTGAACTATGTTGCCTATTCCCCAGAATTAACCCTGTAGACCCGAGTTTGGATGCAAATGATGCAAATTCGAGTTTATAAGGAGCGATTCTTTGGGATCAGACTTCTGTGAATTCAAATTTGGAAATGGCAGTTCTGGAGAAACATAAGCCTCTTGCTCTTAAATATCTACAGATTGCTATTTATGGCAGCGAAGTGCTCACCGCGTGCCACGGACATTATTGTAAAATTCAGAAAGCTTTTTTGTGTTTGCTTTCAACTCCACGTAGCGTCGATGCTTGTAAGCGTATCCAAGTGGAACTACCATTCAGCAGCTGCTTTCCACATTTTTTCACAAATTCATGTTATTCCTTGAACTTAAAATCATCTAGCCTACTACAGTGGTATCATCCTAGGCAGCTCAGCCATTTAATCATTCTTCGAACGATGTTACACTCGTGCATTACGTCGTGATGCCTCCTAAGGAACTAGAAAGAGTGAAACATGAAAGCCATGTGATTAAATCGTTTGAGCCAAGCACTGTTCAACTTAGCGTCTGAGAAACACTTTGGAACTGAATAAGAATTAAACTGTCAGTTTTATTTCGCATGATTCTATCCGACCGATACATCTATTTTTTTAAGCTGAAGTGAAGCAAGCGTTTTTGGTTCATTTACAAATTAGGAAGCAACAAGCGTGAACCCATATTGCTGGCGATCATTAGAATCAGCTTGTTTCAAATTGCGAACTGCCCATTAATGAGCGCGTAATTGTAAAGTTATGATCAGGTCATGCCACCAAGTTTTGTTTGATAACATTGCACACAATGATGTTTTATCCAACCGACATTCTCCTCAAACCAGTCGGCGCCGAAGTTCACCTTCCAGACCGGAAGTGGACATGTTCAAATAATGTGGTTTATTTTCAAGTTGACCATCACTCACATTCGATCGCAGCGTTCGCATTCAGATAGACTTTCCAGCTAGCCTCTTTCGAAAGAGGCTGGCTGGAAAGTCTATCTGAATGCGAACGCTGCGATCGAATGTGAGTGATGGTCAACTTGAAAATAAACCAAATCCCCGACTACTCATCAGTAATGTGGTTTAATGTATTTGAAATTCGGTTTATAGTTTTTGCAAGAAGAATCTCAGCTGAATAGATTACTTATATATAGATACTGCGGCAAACGGTGAATGAAGTTTGGTTTCAAACTGCATGTTGATTATTTGTTATTCAAAGTTTTCAAAACTGTGAAATGTGTGGATTATTTCACATAGTTTACTGAACTACAGTTAATGTAAATTAACCTCGATAATGATTGTAGAATATGGTTCAAGGGACAGACGATGAATGCATAAACGTTTAGACCTTTAGACCATTGCGTGAGTTCTATAGATTGTCTAAGTGTTTCTAACACGCAAACTATAGTCATAGTACTGTTTGTATTTATTTTGTGAGAAATGTTTGGGATAAGGATGATATGAAAACCAAATGGACGAACTAATTTGTTTCTCCGATTTATTAAACCATTGAAACAACTTAGCTATCGATGCTATGTTAAATCAATCTACTTTAGTTACCCTTTGTTCTAATTGTAGGTTGCAGAAAACAGCACAATAACTGAATTTCTACAGACACCAACCACCTCCATTTCTGCCCCTGTGTAGCATCGTAGATTAATTGACAGTGTGTTGGGTTAGCCTAATTATTGCATGAAATTAAGCAGGTCTTATAAATTGAGTGAAGATAATCCTAAATACTACGAAAATCTAGCATTTTCTTATTAAAACTGTGATGAATATGGTGTGTTTTTATCCGTTTAAATCAATTCTAGGACGGATTGCTAGCTTTGATTCCTGTTCACATAAAACACTGAACGACCCGGCGGAAATGTACAGTTGGCCAACTACAGCCTAACAACGTGAATTTAACAGCACACAGTTTTCGCTGTCTGTTTCACCCAAAAAAATGACTGCCTATTCGAAACTTCCTTGATAGAATAATGGAAATTTTAGTAGACATTACCTCAAATGAGAAAGGAAACTCTTGATTAATACTCTACTTAGAGACGGTTATCTTTACCAGGTTTAAGCTAGACAATTGCAAAAATGCATCCGCAGTAAACAACAATGTCGTATGGAAAGCCGTTTCAATCTGGCTACCAGCCGGAGCAGATATCTTAAGATAACCGGTCAACTAACAACACCCATAAATACAATCCCAAAAGCATGATCATTTACGTGGAGTAATGAATATTTGTTAGCATTGGTTGTGGAAAATATACCCCATATCCACGACCTTCTGATGTTTGGAAGCGCATTTTCCTATTGATGCTCAACGGAGTACGAACATCAAACGACTGGACCATTAGATAAAATGCATTAGGAAACAATACCGTGTATGACTCAGGACAGGTTTAACGAAGTTCGTTTCACGTGCGATAATCATACACACAGTTGCTATCCAGGATAACACGTTGGTGTCGTACAAATATCCCATGTGGTATGAAACTTTACAGACGGCCGTCCCAAACGCCAAGTCGTCAACAGATTACCGAATGTGAATCGAAGTTCAAACAGAAAGTCTGTGCTATCCATATTTGTCATGGTCACATGACCGAAACCCAAGGATATCCGAAGTCCCATTCCTCTAGTGGTACGTATTGATCACTGTCATAACCTTCACTGATACACATAGATTGGTCTCTGCTTGATTTGCAATGTAACCTCTCGTCAGCTAATAGTGTTCGGTATAATGTCTTCTCGCATTTGAGTACATAACACGAAACTACTTGATTGTAAAGATATATTGGAAGGTGCTGGAAAACTGTCTTATCATTGTTAGTTTTGTGCCTCAACCAGAAGTTTGATGAGTCTGTAGGCAGAACACTAACCAGTATGTTGATGGGCGTATTGTTTGTGACGTATCCTATTATGATGAGCCAAAGTGCACATTTCGGTAAAGGCTCGTTGGGAGAGCAGGAAGTGATCAATGAAATCAGCATCTTTTAGTGACCTGCATGACCAGCCTTCACTATACCCCTGTGATCAGTTCTTTCCATCAACAACCATATCCTGTTTGAAAGTAGAGTCATCTTTATTACTGTTCAAATCACTCCAATGCAGAATGGGTTCTTTGGTCACTTCCGACCCCTACTGAGTCGGAGGTGAAGAACGAATCTTAGGCAACATGTACACCTAGGGCTGCAGACGCACCTAACTGGCTATAGGCAATGAGTTAAAAGGTGCAAGCTCAGACCTTACAGGCGATACGGAAAATTCATTGTAGAAATGCCCCCGACCAGTGTGTTCATTCGAACAGGTTGTTGCTATCCTTACGTAGGTTGCACAGATTGCACACTCGTCAGTGTACAACTTAGTCTACCCTGATCGGTTGTTAAGATTGGACGAGGCAGTATTTTATTCGTGTTACGGACTGGTATGTTTAACAGTATGAAGCCATCATTTTTCGCGAGAGTGCAGATAACTGATAGGCTTTAATTTATCTCAATAAACTATTCCTTAATCGCATTCAGCGAATCACGTCCACCGCAACATTACGCACAGGCTGATGCACACTAAAAGTGTACTCTACTAATGTACTCTAGGACAAACGAAGCACAGTCATTCGTTCACCTAACCAAACTTAAAGGAATTAATCCAAAGAAGTAAATCTTACTAGAATTTTTAGCTACCAGAAAATATTCATGTTAACAGCATGCATCCGTTGGTCTTCAAGGCCATTTAGGTAAAGTCGGCGAGATATCTACAAAATACATAAAGAACAATGACGAAAAACCACCAAATTTCGTGCGCAGTATACTCATACAGATTAAAGACTATCTTACAGTAGAAGAATTCTCAGCATGAAGTAACTTGCCGACGATACAATAAACATTGGGAGGTCCTAGACAAGAATTCTGAATGCAAACTTATACTAAAGCAAATTGATATTAGATAAACTATTCTAGAGTTCCATAGTGTTAACATATAAACAATGTGCATGGTCAGTTCAATTCGGAAAACAATAGGATTCCTCAGAAAATGACACGAGCAAACATAAAAATCATGAAGCCTTGACATCCGCAACAAGATCCCTCTAAACGACACGTTTACCACAAGCGAGGCTACCCTCAAATATGCCCCGGTGTCATAAATCAACGAATTCATCAAGCATACCGTTCTCTCTGAAATTCAGCGAACAGCTGGGACGCTTATCGACTAGCAAGGATGTAATATTTGATTTGTCAGCCCATGTGAATCTCGGTTACTCAACATAGGTCCCAAAACGCATATCACAAAAACGTTAGCTCACCTCCCATGAATTTGCATCGGATTTTGTCATTTTTTCGCATGAAAGTACATTAACGTTAGGCAGCGCTCCAGAAACCATTGCAAATCTCTGCACAGCTAGTTCTACTGTCCCTTGGATGCATTTAAGACAATAAGGAAAACCTAACAATAATCAATGGTTTGGGGAACTAGAACATAGCTCGATCCTAAAATTTATGGCACGGTGATAAATGTAAAACCTAACTGTGATCTCTGAGATTGTGACCCGGCTGGTCTGTCACTGTGACCTTCAGGAAATCCTTAACCCCTAATTCATTTTATATAAATTAATCAGAAACCATGAATTACGATATGGAATCTTGGCTAGCACAAAAACGGAACAGCAGCAGTTGAATGAAATGAAACTAGTCAGAAGTTTCGTTGATGTTATTTTCTTGATCAGACAAAACAAAGGACAATTAGGAAAGTAATACATGCTTTTGATTCTGTTCATCCAAGTTTCTCAGTAATGGTTCAGTACAAGTGAACGAACAGCTTTTTTATTCTGGGACATCCTGTTTCGGATAGATTGATTGAGCGTTCAGTACACATTAGGCCAATACACGGATTTCACGCGTTTTGCTCCTGTTGCTTACAGACGGTTACCAATACATGCATTGTCTTACACGGCGTCGAAATCATGATCCTAGAATCGACCATAGGTTAACTAAACAACACTGCATTAAACGCTCTGTGCCGACAATTTCCCGGAGATGAGATGCGGAAAGTGCAACTGTGAAAGTAGTTTAGATTCCTGACTACCTCAACTTCCCTCAGAGGTGTGTTTGATGGAAATCTTTTCACCGAGTATCTGTGCCAAGTTGAAACATGTATATATTGCAGCCCTCACGAACGACTATGTTGCCTCTATCCCCGGTCAAAACGCAGTCATATGTTTCTTTTCAGTCATTTTGCCTGCCAGTTATCCTGCAGTTGTGTGAACAGTTGCATCAGTTGGACAGAAAGTAAGTTTGAGAATAAGGCCAAGGAGCACACCGCAAGGGGGTTGATGGTTTGCATTAAAAGTAACGATGTGACGAACAATTGTTTTCGATAATTCTTTCTCAAGTCAATACAGTTACATAGGTTTTCATCAAGGCGTCATAAGACACACCGCATAAACAGAGGCTGACTGTTAACGAATGACAGTGACTACTACTAAACTTCACACGATAATTGGTTCGGCCCGGATCGGACGTTGATTGGGTGTTGTGTCACACGGGCAAGGTCAAATGTTTGTGTGTGGTTAGACTGGGTGTGATTGATCTGTGGCCACGGAAGTTGCAGGGACTGAACAAACTTCTTTTGAGAGCACAGATTAGGGTTGCGTAATCTGATTGCAATCGATTCGGCAGTCGCCAGAATACGCTGACGGACTATTTTTGGTTGAGCGTTGGCCACTCTGTAGATAAC
>QNGE01000627.1:121850-250029 GCA_008508345.1 Paragonimus westermani
ATGTTGGTCGTACGACTAGGCGCTTGTCAAAAAGGATCAAAGAACATCATCCAGCTTGGATCGGAACCGGTGGCCGTAAATCAATTACCAGCGCCATTGTTGCGCATCTAGTTGACACCAACCACCGCATAGACGTTAACAAAGCATTCCGGGTTATCTACAGAGTGGCCAACGCTCAACCAAAAATAGTCCGTCAGCGTATTCTGGCGACTGCCGAATCGATTGCAATCAGATTACGCAACCCTAATCTGTGCTCTCAAAAGAAGTTTGTTCAGTCCCTGCAACTTCCGTGGCCACAGATCAATCACACCCAGTCTAACCACACACAAACATTTGACCTTGCCCGTGTGACACAACACCCAGTCAACGTCCGATCCGGGCCGAACCAATTATCGTGTGAAGTTTAGTAGTAGTCACTGTCATTCGTTAACAGTCAGCCTCTGTTTATGCGGTGTGTCTTATGACGCCTTGATGAAAACCTATGTAACTGTATTGACTTGAGAATGAATTATCGAAAACAATTGTTCGTCACATCGTTACTTCCGATCTTATGGGGTTTGCATTAACTCATCCGTGAGTGAGTAGCACTCAGCGATGATTCATTGCACGACACTTATCGACCGCGGCTCGCAACGCCAACACCGCAATTCCGGTTACTTTCCTGATGAACACTCGCAACACGCAAAGTCTCAGTTATGCCGAAGCCTTGTTGATCCGCCGTCGGCAGCCGGTGCTGTGCGGACAAAAACAACTGACAGTCAAGCTTTGCTCGGCTTGCGTTTGATCGTGAGTAACAATCAAGATTCAGCTCGATTTGTACTTTTAACCATTTCGTGCCAGTCAATCGTTAACGATTGTTGACAGTGTGTGAAATGAACTGATATCCTGATTGTTGTCTTTTGAGTATTCTATTCAAATGACTGAAAAATGGTCCCATGTGTCAAACGTATACTACAATGCATTAGAAACACACTCCTACTTTTTTAGTTACAGATTTTATGATGGCTAACAACACAGTAAGACAATGTGTCAAATGAATCCATTTTTGGTCATTCAACATCGAACTAATTAAGCTAAAGGTCTGATAAGTCTATAGAATTAAGGTGCCAGTGGAACTATTTAAGGTCGTGAAAGACGCCAGATATTCACTGGGCTTGATGAAAACAAAGCTAGCACAAGCACACAGTCATATTTGTGTCAAGCTAGGAAAAGTAGACGTTGACGAAATTTTTCAGCCAAATCGGCGAGCTAGGTGTGTGTGAGCCTGATTAGCATTGATTAGACATATTAACCCAATAACCCAAATGTGTTCACAATTTTTCAGTGTATAGTAGGGGGTGCAAAAAGGTGGACGACGACTTCGTCAGAGGTGATTGGAATACGATCTTGTGTTTATTCGGACAGAACCTTCGAAACTCAGTAGGCCTGATGAAACATTTGGAGAGGTTGACGTGATGGTGGATATCGTTTACCAGATGTTAAACAACTGCAGGTGTGCATGACTTTCTATTTCAATTGCTCAGCTAGTCCAGGTGGTGCAGTCACGTAAACGATGCGTTGTGAAATCAGCGAAGGTTGCTCCAGAAGAACGATGAAACGGTGGCAGTATAAAAAGCTATAAAAGCACGAATGTTCTGGAGCAAAATGTATAAGAATTTGGCTTTCTGATCACAGTGTCACAATTCTCACGGTTACCTTAAGCCATAGTGTAGCGAGAAGGCTTCCAATAAAGAACAATCTTTATTGTCCAAATCGCCAGTCACATGCAACGCGCGCTCTCTCGTTTATGAGTCATAATTCCAACCCGCAGCGTCCCCCGGTTTCTGTTCACACGTCGTGTGCACTTCTGACCGGTTTATGTGTGTGACCGGTGCCTTCTATCGGAGGGTTTTTCGCTTGCCATTCCTCGTCTGTTTGTCCGATTCCGTTGCGCGATGGCTCGTCCGGCTGCTCGTGCTGTCCGCCATCCACCCAGTGTTGGCCTTGACCGTATTCCAACATCGTGTCGAGATGTTCCTCTAAATGTTGGAAAAACTACGCCTCCGATCTGGCCGTCTGTCGTATTTCGCCTGCCCTGCCTCGCCCGTTGGTCCGATCCAGTCGAGCGATGACTCATCCGGTCGCGCACGTTGTTCTTGATTCGATCGCGGCAGGTTTTCGAACGTACCTCCCCACGTTGAGGTATTCGGCTGAGCGTTCGAAAACTCGCACCTGCGGCCTGTCAATCCACCACAATAGTACCAAATTTAAGTCATCGTGATTGATGAGCGGATTTATTTGGTAGGTTGTAAGCTACTGCATCGACTCTAACATTTATACTTAGCAATTTCCCAGGGTGGTAAGTTTAGGTGAATTGAATGTATGAAATTTCAGCTCCTCACCGATGTCATCATTGTGACCAGCACTCCCAGTGCTCCCAGTCAAAACCTGGGTGATATATTTTCTTTGGTTTGATTGTGAATATCTGTCAACTCTGTTACTTCATTAACACAGGCTTACGTAGCATTGTATTTAGCCTTGTGGAGACCCGCTGAAAACCAGCACTTCTATTATCGGTTTTATTTTTGTGATCATATCTGATTTTATTACAAAAAGAAACAATACGGGCAACGAGCGTGTGCATAAAACGTTGAAGAAATTTGAAGCACATTAAACGTTAGATGATAGATGATAGAATATTATAAACGGTAATGTGATTTAAAACCCTGGCTGCTTACCATAAACCCGAACAGGAAAACCAAAGGAAGAAAGTTTAGCGTTGAGACAATAATTTCATTTATTATTATTGATCACAGAACTTGAAAACTACCAGCCATTTAGGTCGAAATGGCTGAATTCAGAACATGGCTGATAAAAACAATAAAGGTTTGGCGAATTTTTAACAATTCCAAGGACGCTCTCAGAGTCAATTCGGGTCGCTTGTATACAAAACGGGGTAGATGGTACCGACCAATAGATTTCGCTTCGGCAAACGTAAGTAAAGTGCACTTTTGTAAGCTATCAAAACACTGATTATGCATTAAAATTAATAGGATGAAGGGTCGCCAAGTGAGGTTTGGCGACCGATAAGTCAGGTTTGGTCCTGCTTCAATGCAGTCTGCATTTCGTCTACGACTTTGATTCATCAGTCACTTCGGGAAATACATGTCAGTGTCTATATGTCCAAAATAACTACTTAGACAGTTAAGTGTGAACCTTTGTACGTGATTATATGTTAACTACATAGTTACAGACACGTTTACAGGGCAACTGAGGGGGTTCTCTAGTGTTGTGTGCGCCCTTAGTAACTGGGTGGGTTTGTCACACGTCACTTATGAAACTAAGGTCGATAAACGACAATGCCTCATCTTTTCCTGTTGAATATTTCACTTACCAAGCTTTTGTCCGGGGTTTGAAGTTGACACTTGTTGCATATGTCATTGAAGAAGTTTAACAACAACAGGTTGCTTTCAACGGTAGTCCTGTATCCAGTTCGTCGAACATATTCATCTACCAAACAACGGACAGGGAGGCATTCCAACTTCCCCTGATAATCCTTCATACTAGCTTGGCTATGATTATAGTCGAAGGGGCTGTGCTGGTACAACCACTTCCTACAAAAAGGCCTTAGTACTTACGGCTGAGACTGTAACAAACACTATGGTATGCCAGTAACAACTCTTATAGACAGTCCGTGTTAGCATTCGCTACATTCCAAGCTTTTAATCTTGGAGCTCATTGTATTCTTCTACAAGTGTTTGTATACATTAACTGTGCAGAGTACGTTTAAGAGGACGTAAGATTTTCGTTCATTTTCGTATAGTTTAAAAATATGAAGGTTTCTTCTCATGTAGCAACTCACCCGTATCTGCTCATTACTTCCACTGCTTACAATTCAGTTGCTAATTGTACTTTTGTATTTGAGCTCAAACCTGATCTACTTTACCGTAGTTAGTAGTACTTGTGTATGTATATTGCAAACTACAATAAAGTTGTCTCAAATAAAAAAAACCGCACACAGAAACACTCTTATGCCTTAATTTTTTTGATTTCGGTTCACTATTGCTCGTGAAATGTGAATACCATTGTTTCAGCAGTTCTTCAGGATTTTCATGCTACGCCCACTGCAGTTTCTTCAGCGTAGAAAACTTCGGGTGTGCTAAGGCTGATTGTGAAGAACAGATTACTATTTTATAGATTTCTGCGGTTAACAGTCCCGTCAAACTGTGGGGTTGATTTAGAGAAACCATTCAGTAGAAATTGAGCCAAGCATTATCCAGAAAAGTCAGCAGCGCAGAATCTATTCACGAGACTCCACAAGCCTTGTAATGTTGAAAGGCACTTCGGGTGTACATTCTAGTGATCCCTGTTGTTCAGTGTTTGCAGTGAAATTTCTGTCCCTTTTATTGTGTGAGAGCTTTCACTGAAGGACCCATTTTGGTGACTAAATGTGGTAATAGCATGAAAGTGCTGCCTTATATCAATCGCTTCAATATTCACTTGACAATACTCAAAACTGAGCAAAGCTGTGGCATTCCAATGGATATTTCAGTAGGCTGCTTTCGACAAGAAATACTGTACGCCAGTTTTGTTGTCTGTAAAGCTCGTCATTAGTGCACATTCTTGCCATTGTTGATAGTTGAACTCCGGGCACGATGATATGGGTGAGCATGTTGAACAATGTGTCACTGACTTCACATCAGATACCACTTAATTCTAGTATTCAAACACCCTGGCACCTTCGCTTGGGTGTAAAGTTCAGGTTGCTAGATGGTCCAAAGTGCAGGCGCGATAACAGTTCCGTTGACTCCAGTCAATAGCCCCAGGAACAGACCTTCCCATTAAGTAGAACCTACCTTGGCGACAGCCAGTTGGCTCACTGATTTGTGCAGAACTCGAGTTTGGTCCCTCGGTCGAAAAACTGCCGGAATGCGAAAGCTGGAATAAAATCCGAGTCACCTCCAGCGTAAGTTACTAATAAGTCGTGATGGTCAATTCCGGCTTCCTCGGTGTTATTGGTGTATTTGTTTGCTCATATTTCTCTGCTTTTTCTCCACAGTACTCATATACATTACTGCAGTATACCAGTGAAAACAGCGAACAATTCTCAACAATTGTTCTTCTCCATGGTAAATCCAGTGATGTTTGCCTGTTTCACTTTGAAGCCATGTGCTAACGCTCTAACTTGTGTTCGCCATATCAATATGCCCTCCATTTTGTTCATGGGACGTAGATCCTGGGTCTTTGCAGACTACTCCATTACCAAAATTGTAGTCACAAACTGCCGTTTTTTTTCAGATGTGTTGTGTGCAGGGAGTACAATGCTGGCAATTCATTATCTACTGCTAGTTCCGCGAACGAAATCAGCGGTCAAGGATGCCTACAACTGTCTGGCGCCTAAGAACACTTGCCTAATTTCGCCAACGTAAGTCGTGGCTCTGAGATTAGTTGGCGATTGAGCTCGACCTGAAAGTTTGCCGAAACATGTAAGGTTTTAATCAAGGTGCGCCAGTGATTTTATCAACAAATACGTTAACTCAAACTTCCTTCTTTCTGCTCATGGTGAACACTTGCTAGCATGTATACTTTATGTGGAACCTTAATCTACCGTGTTCTCAATAACGCTATGCTGAACAAGTAAATCGGATGTGCATACTGGAACCAATACTTGAAACCAATTGTGAAATTGCAAGCTGAGAACGACTTGTGAATAAACGAGTCTCTTGCAATACCTTTTGTCCAAATCAAGAAGTGATCACAGATTTCCTGCGTGTACTTCATTGCTAGTTGAAGAATTTATCATTAGTTTGTTGACGGGTTTGAGCTACACAGAAAGGTTGGGTAACTAGGTCCGGCGACCTCGCCGAAACCAAAAACACTACAAATGATACTTAAGCTTACGACCTCTCTCTATTCCCAGTGTGAAGGGCAGCATGTTTGTCCTTTCCAAAGTATACTTGTTTACTGCGGCTGTTATCCCTGTGGAGAAAAGTGAATTGGAGGTGCGAAGGAATGAGCTTAGTAAACTGGTGAGGGTGCAGCACTTGGTGTCGGCTTGGAAGCACAGTCGTAAAATCAATCGCTAGCACCAATTTAGAACAACCGGTAGGAAGGAGTCACAAAGTCAGCCCTAGTCAATATTTCCGGGGTTTCTGTAGAGTACTCAGATAGCAGCCAGTGTTAGTGCAACACCGAAAGACTGTAGCGGCTGGCGCGATCCCTACTCCATTCTGTCTCTCCCCCTTACAATCTTCTCAAGCTATTGAACTCTACTGGCTCACTATCAACCTGCTCACCGTTGTACATTCCAACCGCACAAAGTTAACATTAGTTGTCGGTCCAAACCACCCTACTGGTGGAAAATATTGTTTCGGCTGTTTCTTCAGTGCTCAGCTTTAGTTGTATTGCTCTCGTGTTTTACTCAACAGCTCGTTTAACCCTGGTAAAAGTGCCTACGCAACACTGGTTCCCTCAAAACAAACCCTTGTCTAATTGCCCACATCCTAACGACTGTGTTTTGGGCCCCACTGTAGGTCTGTAAAACAACCTGCCTTTCGCTGGAGTATTTGTAACAAGTACCTTTCGTAAATCATGCGCTAAAACAAAGCTTTATAGAGATGTCAAATGGGTGGGATGTTTAAAACAGAAGCACCTTTCCCTGGACAGTTCACCATTGCACTCATTTTAAAATTGACAGCTGTACTAAGCACTGTAATTATGTCCGTGCGACAGTTATAGTCACGATTAAGAAATAGATCACGTTAACTGGAATTTCAACGCAGATGTTCCTCGTTGTTGAGCCGATGGAGTTACTTCGATTTCCCGGCTAAAATATACTTACTCCAACAATCAATTTTCGTCACTTCTGTTTAATTGTTGTGCAGTCGGAAATCCTTTGCAACCAGAGCGAGGATAATTAACCAACCTGCCCAGTTACAGTCTTGTATGGATATCACAAAAGAAGGCGAGCCTTCCAGTGGAACGTAGGATGAGCGGATTCACTGGTCAACTTAAGTGACCGAGAGTAGTACTGATAGTATCAGGAGGATTTGTTATGCCATTTTTAAGCGATCATGATGCAACGTGTGGCAAGTGTCACTCACACTATAAACCCCGTTAGAGACATCGCGAAAATTGTATCTTGTATTTCAGTGTAAAATGTTATTGTACTCAACCCTACTTCTACCAGCATACTGTGACTTCTGAGTGCGAGACACTGGCATGACTTATTGAAATGTACATAATACTTCAGACTCTTACAATTGTTAACCCTAACTTTCTGGTCATCAAAACGTGACTGCCTACCTGTCTGCCACTTGTAGTACGTTTATCTACTCACACTGCAAACAAGAATACACACTTAGAAAAGCCATAAGTGGCTTTTCGGTCAGATCAGTTTTGGGTTACTTGGTTGACAGTGGAAATCCTCTCACTGGGCTGCACTCATACTGGTGGCGGACTAGTAAACATGGTTAGAAGACCGAACAAACCTAAGTCAGACCAACTGACCGCGTAATTGTGAACCGGTGGGTTCACTCTCCGTTAAGCAGTACATCCAACAAACCCACACACTTTCCATGCAACTTCCATTCTCACCCCGCAGCTCTGGCCTAATCCCATCATCATTATTGGATGCATCACGGTTATTGTGGAAAATCAACTAGTCGTATAGACATAGAATGTACTAACTATGCGTGAATCGGTCATATCTGTGTGAATCGAGAATATCTGCGGTATTGGCCGAGAAACCACCTGCACTCTCATAGCTGTCCCAATTAATTTTAATGTACCACTCTATATCCGGGAATAAAATAATTAGTTAAACGGTCTTCTTTTTGAGCTCGTCGCAGCTCTCTCCTCCACCATTTCTGAACACCCCACATCTTAATTAGGTTATCACGTGGTTCTTTCCTCAAGAACCGCATATGTCTCAGTTGCTGGAAGCCACTGTCCAGTTAGGTGCCCCTGCAACTATGTAAACATAGGCTGGCTTGTTGTCATAACTGATTCAGAAACCGGTTTACCACCGCAGTTTTGTGCAATTCAATGTCAAGTACCAAAGGTTACAATGCCTTCATGACTGGTCGGCATGTCTAATCCCACCTATGATTAAGTCGGAAGCTGATCAGCAGCGACGAATATCAATTTATCGAATGCACTGGTAACGGGAACTCAGTCTTAAAACAGTGTATGATCCACTTCGAACCCGTTCTCCCAGATTATCTGCATCTCGTTTTCATCCATGGCAAAATTCTTGATCATCAGCAGGCAAGCTAGTTCAAATTAAGGTCAGACACTTGAACAAAGCGAAACAACACCACTTCGCCGCTGCCTGTCACGACCATCTGTATGACCTGAAGGAGTACAAAACATGTAACATAAGTAAGTGTTCCTCCACCCTACCGAGTAAAGCACACGTTCCACCTCAAAAAAGGTACTGAGAGTTTTTTAGTCAAACTTACGAACTCATTCACATTTCTGACAGTGCACTCTGTTAAAAATTGGCTGAAGTTGACAAGAGAAAATATTGCATGACGCAGGCCACTGAATTCTAAACTAGTTACTCCCCTAAAGTTGCTTTGCATAAAATCGAACGAGGCCAAAAATCCCAATACTTTAGAGTCCAACACGCGTCAACATGTGTTGACCGTTTGTGCGGCAGATTGGTTGTGGAGAGGTCCAATTTTGGATCAATTGGTTCTCTCGGTTTTTATTCACACACTTCTTTCGTCCTTAGAATCACTCTTTTTAAACGAGTAACACCAAGAAAACTTTATTTTGTTGTTCGGTTTGCTTAATTGTTTCATATTCACGTGCAATGTTCTCACAGTTCACCCAGCTAATGAGTCCACCAAAGTACATTAAGTTGACCAACATCGGGAGAGAAGAATTATCATCTGCAAACGACTACATCCCAGGTTATTCGTCGGTAAATCTCCTGCTACTAAACAAAGATGAAAGACTGATTTCACCCTCTGAAATTGAGTACTGAATTCGGCAGGTTAGTTTACGGAGAGGACTTTCACAGTCAGGGGTGGATTACACTGGAACATATTGCCTGACTCTGTAGTCAAGGCTGAGCCTGTTGGGAGCTCCAAACTTTCACTCGGTCGCATATTCATGAGACGCATTCTGCGCCACAGTTCCCCAACCCCAGGTTAGTAAGTGCGCGTAGCTGACGGCGAGTTGTTCAAGCCTGTTTCAGTGTCCGTTGATGAAACTGTTGCACGCAAGCGGCTTCATCGAAGTTGATTTTGGTTACGCCAGTTCACATTTACCTAACCCATGTTGACCTTACAACACAATATTCCCGACTGACAAACAGAGAGGAACATACAAGCAAATACCTTTCTCCTTCTTCTGAGCACCTAAGAACCTACGCACATATAACCATCATGCATAACCTTGCGAACATCATTTAGCATTGGTTTTACTCAGTTTGATGATGGATGATTTATATGGGTGCACTCAGTGTGAAATATATTCTTTCGTATAACAGGTATGTGTAGCCAATTCGATGAAGTAAGAGACAGTCGTAGGAAGCTAGAATATCAGCTATACTCGAACCATTGGCGGAAAGGGCAGGATTAAATGCGGCAAGTGCTGAATTAACCTGGAGTTTAGGAAAGTCAGATTTGGACGCCGGTTTAAATCCGTAAGGTTGCTCGCTACCGCACTGTCTTATTCAAGAAATGAACGCTACAGTAGTACAGCTACTGGCGAAGTGTTAGTCAATCTCTGATGCGCAAGTTATGTGGGTTCCATAAATGCAATCAGAGACTACAGGAAGCTGCTTGATACATAAGTTCAAACTGTAATTTAAGGCGACTTGAGCAAATTCATAAATTACAAACGCAGCACTCAAAGGGACAGACGTTTATTTCGGGTGTGATTGCTCTGTCGCGACTTGTTGGAAGCTATCTAGCCTTAAATGCACTACAGAGTTCATCGAAACTAATTGATGATAAACATTACAGACATTTAGGTAGTAGAAGGAACTGTTAATCTGTTGACTGACCAGCCAGGAAAGAAAACGCTGACGCAAATAGAAACAAAAAGCATATTCCATTGATGTACCCAAAAACAAATTGCACTGTTGGCGAATAAGAGCGGGTGCAACGAATTTTTGCCAAGGAAACTGCCACAACACAGTCAACAGATAAGAGTGGTTAGAAAATCGTGGTTATTTCTCAACAAGCAATTTTGATCGTTTTGCTACCGCCAGAATATTTTTGCTTACATGTGCTTCATTTACGGTGAGCTTGATATTCCTTCGCTGAATGGGAATTTTCCTAAATAAACGAGTATTAGTGCAGTTTCTAGGGTTTTGTCATCGTACTCACTGATGTATATGACTGGACCCACTATCCATATAGATCAGTGGATTGTGGATACCTGTAAGCTGCACATTAAATGGACAAACGCATACTTGCGTGATAAGATATTTGCTCAGTAACGACATGCGCATGACCACTACTTAGCACCATTGAAGTATGCCACCGACAGACTGCGTCAAGCAACACTCATGATGGAAATGCTACTGGCTGTCTATAGTACGGATTAACGGCTCGGTTAATGTGTTTGGTGACTGTTTAACGACATGAATGTTCGTCTTATTCTAACAGCAGGAAGTTGTGTTCGGTGGACTTGATTATCATAACACGTCGTATGTATTATGGACGAAAACTTTAAATAATTTATTTAGCAAACAAATGGATAAGAAATACCTACATTCCCCATCATTCAGGGATGTTACGACCACCTGAGATAAAGAAACAAGAACGAACACAAAGAGCGCAAGCAGTACCTCAATCACGAACAAAACGAAACGATATCGCAAACGACACGATTAATCAGAATGCAAGTACCCCGACCCAACTCTCGCAACTTAGAACCTCCAAACACGAAAGAAAAAAGACGGCCTTCAAACGAGTTTTATTTGCAGCTCAGTCCGAAGGCAAAACATTGGTTCACAGCAGCTATATTTATAAGTTTTCGACGGACTTGGTCCTAGACCACTCAACGGACCAACGAGAAGCGAGCACGAATCTTGAATTTTCGAGAGTAGTAACGAGTATTCAAATTCCCGAAAAAGAAGAATCCATTTTCCTTGACAAATGTGGCGAATTCTTAGGGAAAAGTGCTCTGCTCAACAGTGGGCAACAGGAACCTGCTTACAGAGGTCATCTGACGGAGTTTGCTCGTCAAGGAACCTTTCCTCCGTTTAAACAACTGCCTAAGTGGCTTAGAGCTGCCGTTAGTTGCATCATGCAACCGCGGCAGTCATACTATCGACTGGATGTTTCAAATGTTCCGTTAGATGATAAAGTAGACCGGACCTCATCAGTTACCGTAACAAACACATCGATGAAAATTTTTCCGAATTAAACCTCTTCGTACTGTTAACGTTTTGGTCAGCCATCCTGGATTTGTTGGTCCAAGTCAGCGTTCGGTGATTTAAGTCAAAAATTCATGGACCCGAGTCATCTGGAGACACTGCAAACACACGTCTGCGTTCTATTTCTTTCAAGTTTGACAGTGTTTCCTTTCCGTCCTTCAAACTTTCAACATGTAAGAGGATATTTTTTAGGCTTTTAGACTCCAGTCTGTCTGTTGAAACCAGATAAACAGAGCATAATACTATCTACCATATTGCACCATCAAGCAGTACTAACCATAATACTGGTTAATTAACACCACTTTACGCAGAATTATGAGGGGCCCAGTACTTTTGTATTGATGGACCGACAAACGCCGTACAACCAACAGGGCACTTCGTGCGAAACCATCGTTATCACGTTGCGAGTGAACCTTAAAATCTTAAATTTTAGTCAGCCCAAATGGTCTTCGGTAGAAGTGTTGTAGACAATATTCTTCTTAAATGCTCCTGATGACGGTCACTATAGTTGATTGAGACCTAAGGTAAAACTTCAGTCATCAGTGGACACGTGTATTGCCGAGGTAGTGCAAAGCTCATAGCCGTGTGATTCAGGGCACATGAAGGCGGTTTATTGGGGTGTGTAGCTAGCCTCGGGAGAACCTAAGGTCCCTATTTTTGCAGCCTAACAGACAACACCGAAATTTCTCGGAGGACCCGCTGTGTAGCGAGACTTGAGCCAGTGTTTTGTTGTGGCAAACTTAACCGCTACAGTTTTGGTACCCAGAAGTCATTTCCGGAGGCTCACTGGGATTCCAGTATGCAGTGCCCTCCCTCTGAGGCTTATGTTCTGTAATCCACATGTACAGGCAAATTCATAGATAAGGTCTGCTTTGGCAAGTGGTGACATTCGATCTTACCTCTGAGTTAACGGCAAGCCCGCTGTTGCGTGCAACACAACGAACGTAGCGGTCGCAGCTCAGTAGTGACTTCAGTCTTCTTACTGCCAAGAATACTACACCATCACAGATGGAGGGTAAAAATTCATGCAATGTTTTGCGAGATACTGTTGTGCTGGTTGGTCGGACGTCAACTGGTTTAGAATACTTTTCTACAAAAGTTACGGCGTAACTATTCTCAGTGTGAAATTGCTTGATGAAAATGAGAAGCACAATAACAAAGACCTACATGTAAGTTCATCTTATTGTTGGATTATCCGCTAAAAATGTTGCACGGAACTGACAGGCGTATGGTGCTAAAGCTACTTGTAGCCTGATTAGAAAATAATGCACGCCGGTCTCCATTCACTGCTTATAAAATTTGCCAGCATATTCCTAGCTCAGCATCTAGTTGTAACCTAGGTTGACTGGAGTGCACAGCCTAGAAGGCGCATAACGCTTAGGCGGTCGCTTCCGTCACTAATCATACTGTCAGACTTTGGGGCTTACGAAGCTGTCCAACACTCTGTTGTACATATCACTCATGGCGGCGGGCGGCCACCTAGTCTTATAAATATGACATCGTGTGGTCTTGTCTACGCAAGTGAAAGTCCGCGAATTTTATATGAAGAGAGCCTCTGAACATGACCAGAAAATCATACACTATATGTGGTTTTCAAAAAATAAATTTGAGAACGCAGTGTGATGTGAACATCTCTGTGGACAAACTAAATCAGCTTCACCGTACAATCTTTCGACGAAGAGTATACCACGCATAATAGATGACTACAACAAAGACGTACATGTGTTACTATTTTAGTGCAATCACGTTATTGCACAATGGTGGATGGTATTGCACCCGATCGAAGAAACACCAGAATTAGTGGAAGTATCAAAGACCAAAATGTCGCTAAATCATTTTCGTAGTCCGTAGCACTACAAGCCGCTATGCCGCACTCACCCGCCAGTGTTTGTTGCTTGATACTGCCCGTATCAGTCATCGCCTTCCATATGAAACAGGAAATTAGAGTTTGTTGAGGAATTTTATTGCTTTTCACAGTAGGCACTTAATTTCCAAGCTCTACTAGTTTTGTTTTCGTGGAGATAGTGAATGGGAGGAAAACAGTCTGAAATTTTGGCATATAAATTTTAATGAAAACTCCCAATTTAATTAACGTCACGCTTCCAGCAAATCGTTCCCTAGCAGGCAAGTGGGTATCACTTTTTGCATGTCACTCACCGAAATCTGTTCTATCTGAAATGGCACAGTGTCATAACCTAACGGTAAGAATTGTAATTTGGTGTGAAAATCTTAAAAACACAAAAATGGTCTGACGACTGAAACGTCGCATACACCCCGCTCCCTCTCAGTTATTACTCGTTATCACTTTGCAAATGGATTGTCTGAATAGTGACCGTCAGCACAACCGAGATGCGTTCTGCTAATGGGTTGGGAAATACTAAGTTAAGATTACACGTATTGAAACCCCAGGATAAATATTAGAACTACGTGACCAGATTTGCTTATTGTCGTAGACGGCAAACTTAACTTCTGTACAGCCGAACCACTTCCCACATAAACATAAAACAGACTGAACTTTAAGTGACACTAATTTTTCAGTCTTGAAGGCACTCTGTTTGTCCTGACTTACCTCTCGGGCGTCTTTTTCAGTAGGCCTGCTGGATAGTAGGAGGGTAGAGCTGAAAATTTACTATGTCAACCTACAACTGATTGCGGTGGTATCATGCCTCATGAAATAGTTTTTGTTCCACCTTAATATTAGCACATCTATCATCTGTTGTTAAAATAAGCTGGAAATAGAAACAATGGCTATCTGCTGCAAGAAATGAACACAATAAGTTTTGCTACTAATTACCTCCAGTAGTATAAAATCAACTCAACTATTACTGATTTTGAAGGACAGTCTGTTTTCGGTTATTCATCATCGGGCCAATTACATAATATTTAATCCCATCACGGTTGTCAAGCGAGAAGAAATCAAGAGCAATTAGTCACATGACTACGTTAAACGGCTGTGAATTGGAGGACAATTAGGTGACAAAATTTACCTCCGGAGTTGTCAAGTGGATAATGGGGGGCCATGGTAACAGTAGGGTCTGAACAAATTACGTCTGAGCGCACAACTGTGGATTGCGCAACCGAATTCCGATCGCTTCTGCTGTGGCCAGAATACGAAATTTGATCCCTCTAGAGTGACAGCTGGGCAGGTGGTAAATGTGCTGGAAGGCCATTTCCGGGGGTATTTGGTGCTCTGTGTCTACAGGGTGCGCCAGAATTGCACTAGAAATGGACTTCACCTCGTCCTGGGTGCGACGTAATTTGCTCCGGAGGAGCTCTTGAGGGAGCAAACTCAAAATGAAGTCACATTTGGGCAACGTATCTTTGAGTTGTCCACGTACAAGTTACTACGAAAAACGTAAGTAACAAACCGATATCCCGAAAAGTTCACGGACACCCGTATCATGATTAGCAAATGCAGTGAGCCAGTTCAAACAGCTCAAAAGAAGGATATATTTCTATTTCTGCCGTTCAAAGGAGATCGGTTGGCAAACGACTTCAGGCACAAATTGAAAGCTGCTCATTTACACTTGGTTTTAACTATCAAAGGAGCCGTTCTACACAATCGCGAACGCAACTTATCTGAACATTCTGTCTCTCACTTTGTCTGTCAGTTCACGTGCGGTTGTGGTAATATCTGCGTAGGTAAAAAAAGAACAACAGCTATCCCAGCGAGTGGAAGAACACGTCGTGAACTGGTTAAAACAACACATGACACAACAATCTCAAACCCAAACATCTCATGATAACAGGTCACCAGATTGACCTATTTAGATCATTCAAAATAATATTACGTCATCAAAACTCGAAGCTATGCTGATTAGAACTCACCAGCCGGCGATGTGTGCAAAAAGTGGTGGAAGCAACCCATAGTGTTGCCGTGGTGGTGATGACACAATAAGTTGGTATGATTGTGTGCGTGTCCATACCCTGTCTATCTCTAAATATTTATTACATATAACGCATGTTTTACGTTTGCGACTGATGAGAGTGAACGAAATGTTAACATATTGCAACATGTCTTCTTTCTGCGCTGATAAAGTTGTTAAAGGGAACTCAATGTTTCTGGTTCTAACTTTGCCAACCGTAGCTTACAGTTTCCATGTTTACTGTCTCCATAGTGCCACACAAGATTACTACGTATGGTATGCTCTCAGACGAATAAAATAATAGGCTACTAATCTGATAAATGTGTTGCTTCTGTACTATAACGTAGGAGATGCATAACTTTGTAATTCCCTGTGAAACGCTGATATTAAAACACAAACTTTCTTCCCCAAAAGCTGTTGTTTATGTCTCATTGTCTACTACGGTCAAAGTTGTGCACTGTGTTTGAAATAGGGCTACATGTTAACATGATGCGACAGCCACACACCAAATCTGTTCTGATTTTAGGGGCATGACGGTTCAGCGAACCTGACATACAACACTCAAAAATCAGTGACGAAGTATTGTGTAAAGAGAGTTAGATTACTAAGCAAAACGAAAGTTGGGGTGACCAAAGTACAACTTAGAGCGTGAACTATTAAGGGTAGCACAGTATTACTGCCTAGTTTGGTGACTTAAAAACAGCTAAACCAGTGTTTTCTGGGCACAAGGAAGCTAGTCTTAAGGTCGCCATTCATTTCGCGAAAGTAGATTCGAATATAAAATTTGAATGTGTGCGGTTGTCACCATTCAACATTCAATACTGCGTGTTCAAGATTTCTGCATGAGGGTGTTAACTGTGACTAACGACCATGATTTCGTACAGTCTGCAACTCAGAATTCGTCTAGACAAAATACGCAAAATGAGCTAATTCTGCTCACTTCCTCCTGTTTCATTTATACCAAACGTGTATTTAAGCTTCTCATTCGAACACTTCTGTCGTTTGCATCTATGGGGACTGTATAACATATTTCGGTTCCGGTGCAATACCCCAGTTGTGCGTGTCTGAAAATTTCTTGATACATCCAAATTAAAGGGGGTGCACCATGGTGTACGTGAATTCTGACAGCGTCCTGAGAGACAAGACAAGTGAAAAAGCAGAATCCTTTGTCCAAAACTCTGTTGTCTGTGAACTATCAGATTTACAAAGTTTATCCACCTGGTGAGCTCTACTGGCAGCTCAAAGTGGATAAACTATCTATGATTCTGTTAAAGACAATCGGTTCGGATTGATCTCAAAGGACAGCAAACATTTTATCTGTGAACATGCCTCACACAAAGTGCTCGTGAACTCGATTTAGTTGGATACGATAGTGTTTTTTTGTACGACAAAAGAATAAAGCTTTCATGTCCTCGGTTCCCCTTGAAATGTCGAGATAAAGTTATTCGATTAAGTGCGGGTGACTGGGCCATGGGGTGTTGACAGTGCATTCTGCCATAAAACGTTTCTTTTTATTGTTCAGACAATGTTGCGTTTGCCATTTTTGTTAGCGTCAGCGTGCAAATGTAACCAGTAAGTCACCTGTCAACTTTGTGCCCGCGGTTGTGTTCGAGTTGATAATGTAGTTAATTGCGTACCACTTTACCGCCACAGTAAACATTGCAAATTTAAGTAGTTGCGGCGCACATCCATCGGGCGTGTCCATGCTTCATGGAGAAGAATACACAATAGCGTTCTTATATTTTATCGATTAATTAAGAATTTTCAGTTTCTGCCAACACAACCGAGCGTGCTAGTAACTAATTGTGGCTATTGACCACATTCCTAACAAAATTGAATTAAAACCATACACCACTGGACGATGGTTCAGTGATCGTTTCTTTATCATGCTTTAGATACAAGCAACTGCCAGTGAATAGAGACGAGTTCCCAGTCCGTGAACAACACAAAAGTTGTCAAGTAAGGTATATGGTTATATATGGTTTATTTCATCTTTTCCAACTACATACGCGAAACGAAGTACAAACCGCTGGACATGTGAGCGCATGCCAACAAATTCATAACTTAGTCACAAGAAGGAATATTCATGGTGGATACAGATGGATATTTAGGAAGAAGAAATGAAGAAACATGTGTAATGTGGAAACAAACAGTAACAAAGAATTAAGATGAGAATAACACACAATGTGTATAATGTACCATCAAAGCAGCGATAGATCTGTAACCAACTGTTTCTGAACACAACGGTGATTTAATACGGTTTACTGCAAGCGCCTCGAAAAACGCTATAGCCTGTTTGTTCAACTTGAGATAGATAATACAAAATGCTTCACTAAGATCTACTCGATGGCCAGATTTGTGTAAATAATTTTCTACTTCTTGCTTTCAAAGTCTTTGGCGCTCTGGCGTCATCTGCGAGGATGTTCCGAGACCACAGAATGCCTTCATTATTTAAAAAAACGTATTGAAAATTGAAGGTACAGGCAGATTCAGAAACAGTGTTTGATTTGTTGACGGTGTGAACCAGATGTCTTCTCAGGTTCTAGAGGACGCGAGTTGCTGGGTGCAGCGTACTGAATTTGTTTGACATATGTGTACGATTTGGTGCCGCCTTCGTTCTTCACCCCATGAGTAAAATCGCCAGTCGCCAATTTTTGACTTGGCGACTGTCGGTTCGCAGCCTACCCCAACCCTTATTTGTGAGATTTGTGGAATATTTCGAAGTAATTATCATCGTTAGAGAGTGAAAAAACAATGGCGATTTTAATGCATTAACTTAAAGCCATGAATAGGAGACATTATACGATCGAGAAATCGCTCCGATTACTACTACGCAGTGATATAAGGTTGGCCTCAGAGTTCGCCAGTCCCAATGAAAGCTTTATGATTCCCTAATTAGTGTGACATCAGACTTTCCGTTGTGATCATCAAACGCTAACCGACGGATAAACGAGTAAAACGAGATTGGCTGAACTGAAAAAAAGAAAACCAGTTTAGAGTACTACACCAGCGCAAAGATAATCGATGAAAGCTTATGAAATTCCTATATGCAGGTTGGTAGAGATCCATTCATTGATTCATATATGACAATCACATGTGTATTCCAAGATAACAGCACTTAGTTGTAACTCAACATGCGCTACCAAATGCACAGTCGTTAGCTCAGTTGTGTAGCATCGATGTTGCGGCCATAGCACAGGTCGGCATTGTTTGTTCAGGAAGGTTCTGGAGGCCGTCAAACTTTCGGAGTTTGATAGCTTACGGTGGTGTTAAACAGTTGATTATAAAGACAAGACAAATGCTCCCCAGAATATGACTGACAGTTCAAAAGTTTGATTTCATGTTCTGATATCCACTTAGCTGCTCGTTTACTAACGGTCATTAAAGTGCAGCTGTATAGTGATATATGAATTGATTTGTGTGCAATAGTACGTTAACCAAGAGGCCGTTAGACAAAATGTGAAACCACCAAGCAAAGTGGGCCAAACCTAATGACTACGAAACAACGTTGAGGATGATCGTGACAAAGTTAGTGGGGAGCAGCAATCTATGTTGATTTCTTCTATTGACCTGCATGTTGTGTACTTATCTAACTAAGTGGTTATGATCACAAATGGGTTTAGAGTAGTTTATTTCCTTGATGAAATCGAACAGGGCAATGAGAAGACGCAAATCATGTGATGTTCTCCGGAGTAACATTTCGTACATTCTGATCACACATGGGCATTTAACTAATTTCAAATTCTAGGATAAGGTTCCATAGGGTGGAAATCACGGTCTAAAGGACTAGGCACGAATAGATTTCACCAAACTTGTTGAGATATATCACGCTTTCGGGTGCTTTGCCGTACATCTCTCGAGAATCACCTTGGACTCCTATCCAACGTATAAGTAAAGCAGCGTTGCATACACTGTGAAAACTCTAATGAAACTGTTCACGATAACACTGCGTCTGTCAGCTACAAATGTTTTCAGGTACGACTAAATGGACCGGCAAATTTAAAGTTCACCTCTGTATTCTACGGGTAGAGGTCAGAAGTAATTGAAAACGGTGGTGTGATGTTATCGGCATGATGACCAAATAAGCCGGAGTATACACATTTTTGAGATGCTCAACCACATTGGATAGAAGTGAGGAAACTGGTAAGTACAGTGTTCAATTTAATTTCGGTGGACTTAACGAACGATGAAATTCGAAAAAGCTGATGACCGCAAGCTTGAATACAGAATGGTATCGGCTAGAAACAATGTGGTAATAAGGAATCTTGCTGGTCTATTGTATCACCTATGTTATCCGCCCTTCAGCCAATTGCATGTGACCACATTATATTCTTTGGTGGCTAGATAAAATATCCGAATAAATATCGGGTTTCCATCAGCCGATTACAGAACACAAGGGAAATCGGTGTGTGAATGACTTTTGAAGTCCGCGGTCATGGAACCTCCTAAACGATCACATCATAATCGTCAACGACAAGCCACAGTGAATGCCCAACACGGCGACATCATTTTCCTTTCCTATTGATTCCTTTAATTAGAACACCGAGTTTATTGACAAACCGATCCTTCTATTTGTTGTATGTGTTTGTCAAACGTAATAAAGGAAATAACCTGCGCATAGAAAACACTGTTGGTAATGCTTTGCAGTCATTTTTTATGAGCGTTGTAAATGTTTGTTTGTGAAATATACTGTTTCTACCTATGTCCTCATGGTTTTGAAGACATTAGGGCATATTGACTGACAGTAGTGTAGTGTTTACTACATTCATAGGTTATTCTTAAAGATTATACTACTTTTAGTAATATTGCGCAAACATGAGAAAACGTGACATTGCAATTGTTATACCCACCAGTTTGTTCCTGCCGCGATTCAATACAGCTTACCACGGTATACTACAAAGGAATAGTGTAAACACGTTTAATATGCATACCGTAGTAAACCCCTTTGTTCTCGCTAGTCATAGACACTTTATAACGTGCAAAACATTGGCGAGCGATTCCTTATTAAACATCCTCCACCAGCACATCATGAAGAACAGTTACGGGCAATTGCGTTGTTGCAATCCATTTTAAAGTAACGGTGCACCGTATTTGACACAAATCTTCACTAGTCAGATCAGATGAATTTTGGCTACAATGCTGCACGCTCCGTAATCTGACAAGCATAATATACCTGTAATTGGCAATGGAATGTGCGATCGTTTATTATGCTCCTAGATTTATGTCATCACAACCAATGTGTTGGGTCCTGTCAGGTTATAGCATCGTCGTCATCTAGCGATGATGTCTTGGAACTGAGCTCTATGCATACTGAAATCATTTGTGCTCTTAGAACTCGCAGTAGGGTTTGTGCAACAGTTGTGTTGACCACTAAGCTTTTTGGCTTCACAATTGGTGCGACCGAAATATCAGACCTGGAAGGCAGATTTGTCAGCCTGTGATAAATAATCAGGAGGGTAGAAAAACCAAAGCATTCTTTTCTGTTGTTTCATAAAGCTTACCTATGACAAACAGGTCAGTTACATCATGATTCTTCTTAAGAAAACCACACTACTGACCAGTTCGAATACTTCACTGATTTTTGGGCTACGTGACTATAGTATCATCACTACACTAGTTCGATCAGTCCAACGGGTCTGGCTATAAACGGACGCCCCTAAGTATAATCGAAAAATGTGTGACGTCAGGCAACGTGTGTACTCAAGCGAAGAGAGAGTTGAGTTACTCACGTCCACGGCCTATTCGTGTTTCATTTAGTGCTGATTACAACTTCACATAAACGACATCTAGGATTTGACTGCTCTCTGTTAATGTACATGACAAGTGAATATTGCTGCTTGTTTTGTTCTCTTAGCAAGTGACTAAAAGTGTTATATTTTGCTGGTGATTTGTCAGGGATTTGGTTGTTTTAAGTTGAACATCACTCCCATTCGATCACAGTCTTTGCATTCAGATAAACTGTCCAGCCAACCTCTTTCGAAAAGAATCACTAGACCCGAGTTTTGCTCTCATTATAGCTCTTCAGTAGTGAATATCCTTACCACGGCTGCGGTTAGACATTTGGTCATGTCTTCCTGAGAAAACTCAATTGGCTAGTGCGTCATTGACCTCATACTAGGCACGACCGAATTATCTGAGCTGAACGCTCAACCACATTCGCTTGTGAGTAAGGAACAGCCTGACGGGTTCAATGAGATCGGAGATTCCAACCTGTCTAGGAAGTTCTGATCGCGGGGTAATCGACAGGATTTAGCAGACAGTAACCGCGCCTTCCCTCAAGATGATCGAGCAGCCTGATCATTACTCGCAAGCGAATGTGGTTGAGCGTTCAGCTCAGATAATTCGGTCGTGCCTAGTATGAGGTCAATGACGCACTGGCCAACTGAGTTTCCTCGGGAAGACATGACCAAATGTCTAACCGCAGCCTTGGTAAGGATATTCACTACTGAAGGGCTATAATGAGAGCGAAACTCGAGTCTAGTGCTACTTTTCGAAAGAGGCTGGCTGGACAGTCTATCTGAATGCAAAGACTGTGATCAAATGGGAGTGATATTCAACTGAGAAAACTTTTGTAGTTGCAAGATGTAATGACCCGGACGGTGCCCCTCAATCAAAGCTAAAACAGGCAAACACGGAGCCGTATACGGAAAGCTACGAATGCCATCAATGAAGGATACCTTATCCGGTCATGAAAACTATTCACATCGGCGTATCTTTTGTTGATGTGCCCGTAAATCGAATGCACGTTCCAAGACATTGAAGAGATTTTGCCGTTGAACCTAGCAAAGCCGAACTGAGAAACTAAAATTTCTGATCGCCCGTTACTTTGCTGATGTCTTTTTACACCCAATGTAGGGTAGACTTAAGCTAAACGGTAGGCTGTATCATCCATGAATAGTCGAGGATTTGGCAGACTTCAAGTTGAACGTCACTTGCGAGTGATTGCACCTCTCACCTTCATATAAACATTCTAGTCGGACTTTTTTGGAGCGTTAGACTAGATATTAATCCAAGCCATTCGATCAGCTAATTAAGGCCACTGGTGACTCGCTCACGAACCGTGTGTTCAATGCGGAAGTCTAATACAATATCACCTCTTTGAAATACATGTAATCCATTATTCCCTTACACTCTATTAAATGTTTGCCTCCAAAACCCTTACGTGACCATTAAATTAATAGGTCGGGTTCCGTGATTCCATAGGTTATCGCCACAACTCGTTATATCAGCTGACGGCTTTGCTCAGGAATGCCGTGTTGAACGAATGTAAAACGGTCCCATAGATATTCCACAAATTCACCATAGTTTCACGGACTTCAAAAAGAATTGGCCAAATCCCATGCTTACCATTCTGTAATATTCGTAACGTGCGAGAATATCGACATTCTTAGATAAGTTCTGAAATAACATTGACGGCGATTTGTACTTTTGCACAGGGATCAAGAAAAGTGTAAATGTCTGTCCAGGATGTATTGCAGAATACGACCCAGAACGATGCGCAGGTCTTGTTTAACAGTGAACAGGCTTCGCAACTGTCCTTTCATCCCTCTAAAGAGATGTGTTAATTAGTTGCTATTCCGTTTATTTCACATGACCTTAGTAGACGGAACACGGTGAACTGTGGGTGCTGTCTCTATCATCTGACTTCTAAATGAGTTAAAAATCGAGGAATTTCTTTCAATTGTATTTAATTATCATTTGCCTAACGGCTTAGTGCAACTGCCAAAATTTTGTATACTTTAACGAATACTGGGCCAATTTATCTCCAAGCGTTGGCAAAAATACTCACGTTCCATATGCTACTAGGTTCCATACAGTTACTCATCGTCGTAGAAAATTAATCAGATGAAACAATGAGCATCCAACGAAAAGTTCGTCCCTACTGTGCCAATAAGTATTACGTTTGTCCTAACATAATTGTGCCAGGTAGTTCAAGGCCACTTACTGGTGACTAGTGAAATCTAATGTTCCGTGATCTAGATCGTAGAGAACCCTACTCTCAGAATGAAATCAGCAACACAGATGTGTAACCTGGAAAGAAGGAAGTTAGGAGTCTCCTCGGGCTTCCGGAAAAATGTAGACTTGTGGGTCGGAAGTTCTAACGGCAGCCAACCTCTTCGGACATCTGGTTACCACGACTTTCACAATTTCCACTTGGACAGATCGCACAGAATTATTTGTTTTCTAGTGCAACAGTTGGTAGATGTGATCGCTATCTTCCACAATCCATAAAACAAAGTTGGAAATACATGTACTTGAGCCGTTTTCTCATTCAAATACAAAACACTCCGCCTTCGTAGTAAACCCTATTTGAGATTATTCTTAGTTCCAATTAACATCACCAAGTTTAACGCATCGGATTCATCATCAAAGAAGCCGGTAAAAGACGGACTACGTGTGCGTTCACTGACATGTTCACAGGCCAGCGTACAATCCAACGTGTGTGGTATTCCGTCGATCAGGTGCGGGTGCTCGATGTTAAAAAACGCACCATTGATCAATGCCGCTTCCGCCTTGATTGTGTACAGAACATCTAAAGCTAGCTTGTCCACACCTGGATCATTCACGGTCACTTGTCAGAAGGCAGGTTTGAAGAATGTAACAATACGTTAGAATAAAGCGGGATCTGAAATGAAGTAAGGTAAAAGTTGTTATCAAAAAGAATCAAGGGCCGTTGGGGAATGCTGGCTTATATCTCGTTTAATGGTGTGGAAAGTTTTCCAAAAAATGTTACATGTACTGAAACACCCAGGTTACAAATTGGAAATCTGAAAGTCACCGAAAATCGAACTTCTAATTCTTAGCTTTGATTAGCCCTAGTATAACTAAAGGCAGTTTGAGAATAGGAGACAAGAGCTACCAATTCTTTCCAGGGATGAGTAAAGCCAGTATATGAATTGACGATTACTCCCAATTGTCCTAAATACCATCGTTATTAGATAGCTGTACCTCACACCATAGCTTAAAAGAGTAGTTACAATGTTTACTTACACTTCTAACGAGCATTGTAACGCACGCTGACAAAAATACACTCAGCAATTGTATCTCTAAGACTTACTATGCCATTACCAAAGTCTAACTGGACAAACAGTAAAATGGCATCTGCATCCCCTGTCGTAAAGTCCCCCTCAATGACCGAAACCTATCATCAATACATGGATGGTGCTTCTTCAGCTGACCGATTTAGCGTTCGAGAGGATAAACTTAGTCTGGCGGCATGCTGAGTTCCAGCTTCAACCACAGTGCAACAGCTAGGACATAATCACATTAAGCGGAAATGAATTGTCTCGCAAAAGACTTGACAGCAAACAGCAGTCTTTTTCTTAGACTACCTTCTTAGTCGACGCCCCAGTAACTGTTCCGTTATCCAAACAGTTAATAATGATGATGTTTCGTTTTGACTTTAGAGAATTACTGGGTCTTTTACTAACATGACGGCCAAAGCAGCAGGTATTAGTGATAGCCGCAGTCTGTTAACGGAGGTAACAAGACTGTGTGGGAAGGTATAAATGAAGGTTAGCAGGAGGGGCGGCTTTATGGTGTGTAAAGCGATACAGCACTGTCCTTTAATCGCAGATTTTTTTAACATTCTAACCAGGAGGGCAACCGAACGATAAAGGTTTGCGACCAGATCTGATATCCGTTACACGTTTGGTAATAAAACCTAAGGTAGCATAAGCATTATGTGGTTGAGATTGTGAAGGTTCTCCAGAAACACATGAACATCTTACTGTAAAAACAGCAGTTGTCCAAAATGGCAGTTAGTATCGCAGCTCCTAGTTCTCATATGTCCTGTTTACCAGATGAAACAGTGTCAACAGGTCACTCTTTCAACTTCCGCAGGGGCCACCTGACTTAGCACCAAGAATAAATCGAAAAACCATGTGAATGGGCTGGGCTGTGTATAAGGTATTTTTGGTGTGGGTAACACGCAGCTTATCCTCCCACCGAAATGAAAAGAATAGAAATGGTTTCACTTTCACAACCACATCCATGTACAACCGACTTCAATGTTTATAAACTTTAAACTTTATTTGTCAAACGACATCCAACCGGCATTGTCATATCTCTAAGTCGACTCCTGTTTCAGTTATTTGCGGAACACAGTTCACTGCTTACAACTAGCTAGCATTTTTCTGACTTGAATAAACTTGAAAACATTTCCGTTTTTCTCTTCAGATGCTAATTTTCTAACTTTATTTACATATACACTTATATACATATGGTTTCGACAGCCTGGTGGATAATTAGGAGCACCCATTGTGTAGTCAAGTGAGAACGTAAGTGATGTTCCGGATAGGTTGGATCATCCCCTTGTACACAGTTTAACCTGGAATCCCAAAGCATTCATGGCAGATATTCAACCTGGTTAGCAGTCATGTTACCTTGAAACCTTGCTAACCATTTCCTTCCGCACAAATCCAGCTTACCGGCGCCACAGTTTAAAATCTCCAGTTCTGTTCGAAACTTTACCGACCTCTTCAGTCCAACCTTTCACCCTAACCACTTGTTTAGACTGATGTGTCGTAGTGGTTGCTCCCAAATTTTCAACTCATTCGACTTTTCCTATTTGGTGCATCTGCTACCAACATAGTTTCTCTGACTACTACAGATAGTTCGATCAATTTTGGGAAGGTTTCGGAATCTACGTTCTATCTTAACTTAGCCCTCAGGTTATCAAACATTTGACCTTTCAGTGTAAATTGTACGCTCAGTTATCACTTCTGTGTTAGATAACTGACCTTCCTAATGCGGCAGTTTCACAAACAACTGTCCTACGGAAAACAGCCAAACTTTCCACCTAGTCGCATTCCTTGGGGACGGCTGCCGACAACTTCAGAATCGAAACAACTCGATTATCGCTTGGGTGGAGAATGATCATGGCAAACAGTTCGCATGGAACGATACGTCTGTTCTTGCTGGTGCACTTTTATGTATTGTTCCTTATTGTACTAAAACAACTGGCGTGTTTGCGGTCCACAATATACAGCAACAACACTGAGAAGTAATGATGTTAATTCTCTACGGTAGTCTGACACCGGCTTAGACACAGTTTTTTATCATTGTCTGTATCCGTCCTAGACATTCGGAGAGGAAATGTCTATGCGACCGTTAATCTTTAGTCGATCGCACTTTTATGCGTAAATTTGATAAAACCTGAGTAACGTTTGACGAAATCTATCCCAAAGGTCTTGTTGGATAGCAGAAGGTCGCAGTCGAAATTAATCACTAGATTTACTTGAGAGCATTTAGCAACGTTTAGTCTTGCAAATAGGCAATCATATGGACAATAGAGTTTGAAAACTGTACCGTTTGATGAGATACACCTTGTTGGGGTACGGCACGTAGGATACCAGCTGACCACAATTTACACAGGGTGTTGATTGTCAAATTCGAAACTATGGTTACTTGTAATATTTTGTAGATTTCAGTTAAAAAATGGACTGAAGATTTTGCAGCACTCGACGGTTGCCCCTGATAGCCATCATTTTAGTGGGCTCTGCTGAATTTTGATAACCGTTCCACTCACAGACATCTCTGAAAGCTGTGTCACCTTCAGGGTTTAAATCGATCTAGTAGCTGCCTCAATTGTTGTATATGACTGAGCAATTGACCTAAAACACAGTCGATACAAACTTGTTAATAAAGATTAGTGTTCATGCCCTGCTACAAAATCTTATACGCCAAGTTCAACCAAATAGGAGCATACGCATAAAATGAACCAGCACCAATTTTATTGCGAGGGTACGCATATCATCACTGACTCACTCACACTAGATTATCCGTATACTTACTCTTGCATCCTCGTTGCTTAGATAAAACCTTCAGAATAGCACAAACTTGCGCTGAGTGACAGACCAAACCTAACATCACTGCCTCGGGTACAGTAGGAGATAGGCGTGTGAGCTCGAAGCCACTAACTGTGCGTTTTTATCACTCCCGTTAAAAAGTTATGGCTCTACTATGAGTGTCTTTAGCCTTCTTGAGGGGGGAAAGTTTTGTTAGACGGTCGATCCGGTCCAAATGTTATATCTGACATAATAATGATATGAATGCACGTTCTACACTTCGGTTATTTCTAATTACTTTGGGCAATCTATAACTTTTTGAGAATAACTACAACGTTATCTACATCCACGTGTACACAGACTCAACCAATATCAACTCCCACTTTTTTCTTTCATCGTAAGATCGTAACAGTTCTGAACGCCCTTGTTTTTGCAAGGATTAGCATGTTCACTCAACTTTGATATACTTCTCTTTTCGTTCGAGAAGGAAGGATAAATGGCAAAACATTTTTAATGCCCACACCGTCACAATTAAGAGTGTGGGTATAAGAGTAGGGTTACTGCGAATCTGGTTTATTGTTAATAGTATAAATCGGCTATTATAGCCAGGTACTTGACCAGCACAGTCAGTTTTAAAAACAATTACTAATACTACGCTGACTGCTTCAGATGTCCGTTGAACGTGCCGATTCTGCGTGGTAAATATGGTTAGCAATCCATTTCAAAAGTTCATTTTGAAGTTGTCAACCTACAATGAAGATACCCTCATAACAATGTTTTACGTCATCAACTTTCTTTTATCGCATGCATCTATCCCGCACACTGGACTATTGTCCGTTGGTTCGTGAACGGCAAATCCCGCAACCTTATAAGCGATTTGTTCTTCCTTTCGTTCTCGTAGACAAAACGTATTCATCAAGGATAAGAATCGAAGATAAACCCCATGCAACCTGGGAATGATGAAATTTCTAATTCAACCATTCTTTTCATTACTCCACTGAACTGTACTACAACAGTCACTCATGTGGCGATAATTCTGTGTACTAATCAGTAACAAGTGTGTCCATTAAGGGATCACCATTTGTAGAAGTCGAATTTGGAAAGAAAATTCGAATTCCCTTCAATCTTTAGGTTGAGGTTAATCACGTACATTTTTCCACATATTGCAGAATGTGGTGAAAATGCAGCACGTAAAACAAGCTGTGTCTACATAGTCAATTGACTGAATGGCTTGTGTAAAAGCAAAGGGCGCTCGAAGAGGGATATCGCAAAAATAAGGAACCTTCTTGTAATCAGGTACTTATGTCAGTGGTCAGCGGTTACTTTGCATTTATCAGAGGTTAACAAGCCAGTGTAACCAACCTTCGTAACAGCTGCTGCACGTACTTCACGAACTGTTATACAGTTCAAATAGTACAGTGCAAAAGTCGGTCAGTTTCACGTAATTAGTTAGCTCAGACTGAGGGGTCATCGCGATTCAAGCAAATCAAATCTGCTGCCTGTTACCATAGTTAATTTTGCCTCAAAAACTATCCTTGTTCTTGACTCACCGTGGACGAGGATAACTTTTTGTGTACGTAACAGATTTCCGTCAACAACCAGCATTCTGGCCCATATTGCTACAAAGCAACATGTTGGGTCTTGAGCAGGAACGAAGAGGCCATACGATTTTTTTGGGAAATGATAGATGCTATGACAGAATTAGAAGCACTGCTGATCTTTGTGACCACTTGTCGACTTAAAAATGCTTTTAGTCATTTAATCTGAAGATAACATTGGCTGCGGTTCCCGGTTGAACAGATCCCTTATCTAAAAACAATGCCTGACTGAGAAGTTTGGATGCTTGGCTTGTTCTATTTCAACAATTTATCTCTTATCCGGGTTTCACCTAAGCTAACCGATTTGCGTTTTCATTCCATCTTCCTTTGCAAGTTACAAACGCAGGAAGACATTGGACGCGAGCAAAAAGTAGACACGTACATAGCTGAAGCGATTCTGCATCTTAGTAGCCACCCTGTGCTACGGTGAAGCTCGAATCACTGCTAGACACCACTCAGCAGTGACTGTGGCAGGGGAGAATGGGAATTATTATTGTGTGACAGTTCGACTTCTGCACGCTCTCAAACCAACAAAACCCGGCTCATTTCATTCTGATATGAACAGCTCAGATGGAGAAGTCTATAAGAGTAACGGATAGAAACCTTCCATACGGGAGACCAAAGCTCACATTCACAGACCATGTGAGTATTGTAGTGGATCTAAACACTATCAAAATACACGAGTATGAACGCGGAGCCAAAATGTGATGAAAGCAATAGTTTGTGAAGGGCGTTGGCTTAGAAATTCCACTACACTGAACGGGGTCTCCAACGAATACGATTTGTATTGTTGTTCCTAAGAGATTTCTACTGAAATAGATGGTTGGTTCCGTTGATATTTAAGCTTCCCGAAACCTGTACTCGAGCGACACGGAACGCAGAGAAAACGCACGGCTCACGACCTCGCAGGTAAATTTTGGATTATTGTTTATCGAGTCAATCGATTAACTTGGTTTAAACATGGAGTGTACGAGTGAGTTAGATAAGAGCGAAAAGAGCGAACAACAAGCAGTATAAAGTACAAAATGCTGTACAAAACGCTGCAGTATAGTGGCTAGTGTAAATTTGTAACACACTATTGGTTAAATAGATCAAGGCCGCCTGCTTCCCAGGTTCATTTGGGTGTGACGGCGAGATAGTGTGATGTGTTGTTGATGTCCTCCGAGTGTTGTTCTCATGCACTACTGGTGACGACGGAGTTTCTGAAGTGTTTTTTATTATTAAGCGAGGATTATTTGCCAGGCGAACTGTGTGATGCAACTAGAGTTAGACAGATTTGATAAGATCCCAATAGATGAATACATAGTGTCGGTCTCAAAACCACTTTCCGCTAGTGGCCACCATGATAATGGCATTTTATACTACTTTAATGTTTTTTGATGTCCACACACAAACCAACATCGCAAGCCGGAGTCCTTCCAACTTTTGAGAAAATCGCAAAGTAGGTCAAATTGTTATTCGTACCGGTAGTTTGAGTGCCAGCATCTGAGCCCCTAACAGACTGGACCACCTGCAGTCTGAGATCTTATGGCGAGCAGGTAGTTTTGTATGCTTACAACTACTGTTGTTTCGAAATTCTAAGAAACTATACTATACGCCCTCTTTACAAGTACCTTTTTTAATTTGGGCCCTTACGAAATGGGACATATAATCTGTTAGAACACTTTTATGTCTAGTTAGTTACACTTTTTCTAACCTATTTATTTTAAGAGGATAGAATTATGACAACTTTCGATGTGCCATATCTGTTTTATTACCATGGTTGCGTTACGTGAATCCTAATGCCTTTCCGTCTCAATATTATGAAAAACTCTTCGAAGTATATGGAAGAAACCCGATATTTTGAAAATACCGTTTTCAATCAAACGCGAAACAGTAACATTGCAAGAGATTTCGGATTTAGCGAGCGCTATATCAGGTGCGTTACAAAGGCATGTTAAAAATAAGAAGAATTTACATTCGAACTCAACTACCCATTCATCTTACTCTATCAAACCGAGTAAAAGCAATGATCCTGGAGAGGGATCGCTTTAGCAGTTCACGTTAAAATCCACTAACAGCACTAGTGGGCCCAACTGTGAGCTTTCTGAATTCTCGACACAGCTTTCTAGTACTTCTGATAGTACATACGTAGAGTCTGGATACGTTGCTTCGATCGTTGGTTTAGGTCCCGCGAAATTCACGATTTTCGCAATTAGTCAGCTTGAAAAATCAACAAATTTGTTAAAATTTCTGTCACCAAACTCACACTTGTGAGTAGTTGTTAATTCTGTAAATGTTAAAATGTTAACGAATAGGTATTTCTTGACCAGCTTCGTTTACAATCCTGTACCGGGAGCTGACGTAAAATGGAGCCATCTGTTTCGCGAAGTACCAATTTCAAGAAACTAAAATAATCTTAGATAACTATGTCAACATTTGCACACACCCAACTTAACGCGAAAACTTGGTTGGCTATCTCTCTTTAATTAAAAACATTACCCCTTCTAAAAGGCCTTTTGGTAATGCAATTCTGTATTTTAAGCGGAAATCCAACTAGTGTTGTCGTACTGTATTTCAAGTACTGACTGTAATTTGGCTGATATGCTAAGGATTATCAATATATAAGCTTTCAGAAAAAATCGGTTGTAGGGGTGTAACTCGATATGTATCGATCATCTGTTAGTGGAAGGGTTGGTGACCAATTCATTGCTGCTGATACTCGCGAATGTAGTGTTGTAAAACCTTAAAAGGGTTACCTTACAAGGGTTACGGAACGTTGTTTCATTAATCACTGGTCTGTTGGGCACCATCCACTAAATGTTCATTGGTAACAAATCTGCGACTGCTAATGAAAGGCCGCCTAAGATGAAACCCTTGACGTCATCGCTGCAAAACATGACTGGAGAAGTTGTGTGGAACGCAACGATTGGGATAAGCGCGGATGGTGATTTTCCATTATACATAATGCTCACCCATTCGAGCGTATGACTGAAGAAACAGGTCCAGGTATAAGGTCACTTCTCTCTAATTGTTTCATGATGACAGAGTGACACATTGTACTTTCTAATGCATAATATAACACACTAGAAGCACCCAACAATATGAATAAACGGAGAAAATCCCTTTAAAATATCGACCAAGCCAATGCTATCGACTTGGACTGAGTGCTATTTTGTGTGCTATTGAGCAAATTCTTAGTCACCTCTACCGCAAAGATTTTCTGAGCTGGCTTCAATGCAATTTCTCAAACAAGATGTTCACTGCCTTTTAAATAACCACAACATTCAAAAGGACGCCTGTTATTGTTATTGACATTTACCAAGGAGGCCGAAATTAGAATTCTGAAGATCACATGAGAAGAAGGTTTATCTACAACTATTTAGGAAGATTTCAAAAAGAAAGCCAGCATATGAACGAAGGACTGGAGTGTAGGAACTTAAATAAATCTCTGTCAGAGTTAACAACCACCATTCGGTGGCTGTTGAAAACGCATATCCCATTTAGCACTATTGCCAGAACTCAGTTACTGACTGTGACTTTCAGTCCTGACTAAACATGACTAATTACAACTTCCATTTACATGCTAAATACTTGAAGAGGCGCAATGCCATAGCACAGAAGATCAGGAAAGATTCTATCAACTCCAAAAGCCAATTAGTTTTCAACTGATCACTGTTTTCCTCATGCGAAGTCGAATAATTATTTCATTTCCAATAGTTGGAAAGTTACGATAAAATGATACTACTTGAAAACTCTCAGTTTTATCAGAAAATGACAATCTGGCAATGGGAACGTAGTTGAAAGGTAAAAATGCGGAAACAGATGAGTTCTATCCGACCAAAGTCTGCGTTCTTGCTATCAACACGGGAGAACAAAGATCTAACTGAATTGTTCCACAGAATGTTTGCAGCCGTATTTTCAGCCGTATTTTGTTTCACAGCTTCCATGTCTAATCCACTGACCGATGAAAATAGCCATACAACCAGAAACTGCTTTTCTGTAAATAACTGACCATAAAGTTAGGTCCAATCAAGCAATATTCTATGAAACTGGAGGAAATTTGAAAACGACGGAACTTTTAATATAATTAATGGTAAGTTTCCAGATTGCTACGTGTATTTTACTTCGACCACGAGTCACCCAACTTTTTGGATGAATACTCACCTCTAGGTAGGCGTGCTGATTTGACTGGCGAGGACGAGGAGCGCATTCCGCAGTCAGTGACGATCCTGTCTGTGTTACTTGCATGAATGCTACGCCAACATCTATCCGGTGCGGAACCAAAAAGCATATGCTCACCAATCACAATGCAATTGCCCCTCAGTATACCATCACCTCCCTATGACTGTTAGAGGTCTGTCGGCTGTGTGTTTGTTTGCATGTGTCAAAGTAAGCTTAGGTGTTTCTGCACGGGTGCGAGGGCGGCTTAAACTTGCAGTCGCGTCTATGTGCGATCGACAGAAGGACATGGCCTGTCAACCAACAACGTTTGCATGCGCTTCCAATCCCCCGACGGCACACAGATAAGCATGATCGGACGTGAAACAATGATGTGAATTTTCTCTCCCTTTTGCATACCTACTACGGAGCCGGACCGTCAGTCCCTCTGTCTCCCGGGGTCGAAAGAAAGAAGAAACAACGCATTCCCGGACCAGTGCCGGGACTGTCTCCGTTGCACCGAATACAGCCGGACTCTTTGTGTACATGCTCGTATCTGTTTTTGTGTGTACTGTACATCGCGCATTCATCCTAGCTTACACCACAGGCCACTCCCGTACAGTTGGGACTACGCTAACCTGTGTTTTCAGGTCAGCATAACCGGGGAGAGGAATGCTCGGATAATTTATGGCCTTGTACGCACTAGGTGACCAAGAGCCTAGTGCACTGTGTTCTGGGTGTTATGCTGTGTCCGCGAGACTGAAGAAGCGCAGACAATTGAGGTACCATCCATTCCCATATCCTACACAAAGGCAGCACACAAGGGAGCTCATTTATCATCTGTCTCACACGCCTTCCGTCTACACATGCACAGACATTGATTTACGGTGGCACTAAGAAGTCGGAACGGTTTGTTTGTGCAAACTTGCCGAAAACCCATTTCAGAAGATTTGTCGACAGTTGTATTGTTTTGTATTATGGTTGCCTTGTGACGTCCCCAACGCGCTGTCCACGACTGCCTTAGGCCAATTAATTTTCCTTGACTATCAACATTTACAGCCTGCCCGGGCAAGGTAGGCTTAATCAACGCCAGCTCAATGAGCGTTCTGCTCAGTATGCATGCTTCACAGACAACCGCTGGGATACCCAAGCACTTGATTGGCCCGATCGACTACAACGCTGTTGTCGGTTCCGTTGACGATGGCAGTGGTTTTGCTCGCAGCAGCAGCAACAGCAAACAAGGTGGCAATGGTGAGATTGATGTGCATCCTTCGAGCATTGATTTATCAATTAAAAATTCTTGCACAGGCACGCATTCAAAGTTCGGACCAAGCTGTCTTCGACCTACGGTGTCTCCACATTCAAGCCTTGCTGATTATGGTCAGTTGAGTTCGATAAGGTCGGAGTATGGCAGTGACAAAGGGGTTCTGTTGGGAACGAGTTTCCCAACCTCGGACATTCATTCCTTTACTAGCCCCAACCTACGCTCCCCTCGTACTGGTTCATTCCAGACACGGACTATTCAATGCAGCCCGATTACTACAAACATCTCACAGCCAACGAGGACAGAACAAAACTTCGCAACCTATGATTCATCGTCACTTTCTCTCACAACCTATGCGCAAGACTCACTTGTGAATAACTACAACTCAGACTCAGAAACGCTATGTGCTCCCGTGGTCTACCCTCACATGGTTACGCATGACCGTAGATGCTTCAACCATCGAACGGACGTGCCGTGTCCAGAGAGTGACTATCCAACCCCGTCGCAGGTGCGCCGATATTGTTTAGAAACGGACCGATCTGGGCTTCCATGGAAGGAAATAGGATATGGGGAATCAGCTACTGCTAGTCACAAGTTTGACACAAATAACCAATTAAGCCCGGGTGTCCTGGTACCTAATGAGACGTTGCATGGGTTTCCATCAGATGATATCAACAACTCCTCCATTAATCATAAAACTGATTCTCAAGTAAATCGAACAACTTTTACCACTCAACCCCTCAGCTGTTCGCAACTGAGTGTGCATCAGCCAACAGCAACAGCCGTGATATACCCATGGATGAAACGAGTGCATTCGAAGGGTGAGTTGTCTTACGAAGTCATGTACTGCCAGCAGATGATCACTTAGTAAATGTGTCCATCATGAATACATAATAGCATACCAAAATCTAACCTACATCTCGCGGTTTATGTCTTTTAATAAGTAGGCGTACCTGAATAATATAAAGTTTGGTCACCAGGTGTGGAGCTCAGCAAGAACTGGATTATGTCGTCGAAGACTACTTGAGACGGCCTACCTATCAGTAAACAACGACAGAGCTTAGCCAGTATGAGCTGAAATGCAGTCCCAACTGAGCACAGCCTTTGCGTTTCAAGTCAGTTCAGTTTGATTAACCACATTCAGACATAAGTTGATTTCAACTTTCTCCCTTAAGATCTGTCCCAGTGTCCAACAAAACTTTCCTGCCGATTTATAGATCTATTCTGAAACAAAACATAGCAAAACCGCTTTTCCAAACGCTCCTATAATTAACAGTATTCGACAATATTATCTAAACGAACCGAGTGAAAACATGAAGTAACAGATACACTATGCCAATTTTAATCAAGCCTTAGTTCCTCTTCTACTGCTTGTTAGCCACTGACGTGCTGACTGTGCCTTAGCGCCCGGACATACGTTCGCGCTATGATGTGCATAAATCCACTAGCGGTTTGAAAATTACAAGCCCTGATATAATGTGAAAAGTGCTCAACTTGTAACCATTTATATCACCTAACAGTCGCAATTGGCGTTATCATTTCTAGACAGATCTTCGGTCGGCCGCTATTTAATCAAAGAGTGCGGCCGATATTTAAGGAGGAAAGAGTTGCGTTTTCGCAGTGAGTACACTACTCCTTCCAGCAAGAAAAATCCCAAGGAGTAAACTCTTTCAAGAAGTACGATTGTTTTTTCATTGGGCTTTCTTTAAAGGAAATCACTTCCCATAACCATACACAACAACGTTTCGAATGTGAAGTCTGCCCAGTTCCCCGAATGCCGCAGTTCTGCTGGATCAAACCTTGCCGCTTTACGCAATATAGACAGTTTGGGTCACTGGAGCATATATGGCTGTCTGCATTCAGACCTCGTTCATAGGTATGATAGTTAAATATCTCATCTAGTTCCGACGCAAGAGTCTAGTCTACATGTGTAGCTGTACTAGTCGTGCATTCTTGCGAGCGGTCCCTCACCTCGGTGTGAATTCAAACCACCTATTAACACACTTCATTGGTACTTTGTGATATAACTGGCAATACCTATAAGACACCAGTGTCAGCGTGAGCTACCCTTACAAAGTACAATTATCTTACTCGCTGTATTACGCTTAATCTGATCGAGCAATTTCAAACTAAATTGGCCGTATCATCAGACAGCTGGACCAATGGAACACAACTGCGCTTCTCTGATGTTGTTTATCCTTAAAGGTCTGTTATGCACCTTGTACACTTTCTTCTTGCAAGAGCGTTTGTATTTATTTCTTCTAACCTAGGAAGGTTCTTGAGCTAATCACCAGTTGGCTAATGCACTCAACAGCTACTTAGAGAAGGTTGCATTTCATCCTATGGTGCATGTTATTTCAAAATACTAAATTTTACGTTTTAGTCTGTAAGTCCAGTCGTCTTGTTAACCATTTTTGCTTCCTTTTTCAGTAAGGTAGCTTCGTAGAAAGCTCAGACGTTATAGTCAGGTCAATTAAAAACTTCATCCAATGTGTTCTGTCAAATAGACAAACAAAATCCAAATAATTTTAGAATTTCGGAACTGGGCAAATTAGGTTACTACTGAACCTCTCTCTTTTCAGAGGGTGAACAAATTGTTTACATCCTCAAAACCTCTTCAGTAGTTGTAACCCAGTAGTTATGAATCGTGGTGTAGTAAACTCCACAGAACTGCAGGATACATCAGCAGAAACTTCACGAGAATAGAACTGCTGTCTCAATTTTGCAGTCACCTGTAGAATAAATATTTTTTCCAGATTCCGCCAATTCCGCAGTAACTGACGCACCGTAAGAACAGAGATAACACTTAAATCCGGCTTCTCAAGGAAACTTTAAGGTAGAACCCCCCCTTTAAATGCTCGCATTCGAAGGTTAGATTGACTTCCACAAATTTTTCACACAGCACTACTTGGCGAAAAGTCGCAGTATCCGCACGAAAATGTCCAACTCTAATCCAAGCGAAACGTAAGAATTGTTTTAATCATTAGACGAGGGTCATTATATTCTTTGAACCAATCATAAGGAGACAGGAAGTGAGATTGACAGTCAGCAAGGTGCTACACAAGGATTAAAGAGACTGAAGGTGAATGAAAAATGTTTGGGGTATCGGACGGCTAAACACTATTTTTTTAATCTGGTGCACTTGGCATTATCACATTCAGCGTACTGTCTAGGCACATAATATACAGAAGCAAAGGTAGACTATTTTCTCACAGAAAGAGTGGAAAACTGACAAATCTGTCCTGTCGTTGCTCAACTCTGGGGAAGAAAAAGAACTTTTTGCTAAGTATGCCTCAGTTCAGCTGAATGATTTGTATGGTTCCCATTTCTCATATTGTTAAAACAGATTCACAATGGCCGATTTCGTGGATGTGCTCTTGACACAACGACACGTGTGTGGATTTGTGGACTTAAAGCAAAATTCAGATGATTTGATTCCCAAATGCTGGTGTTGCTAGCTGAAGCCTTATGCAATTGGTCACCAACCTTATGTTCAACTATCCGAACGAGAACACTAGGGCAACTGTCGTAGTATTTCACAGGTACACCAGTGAGGTGGTAAAAAATTATCGGGCTGATGTACATAAAACTAACACCTATGTGTGTCGTACAGCAAATCTTAAGAAGTCCATGTGGATTTCTAATTGCTGGTTATCACGTTTGCCACATTTCCTGACCAAGTGGATATAACGAATTAATAAAGGCAGCTTGTGCCCTGTTGACTGTCATTGGGCACCTTAAAACAATAGAAGCATTAAGCTTAACTGTGATGTTTGCGTGTGAAGTTTACGGAATTTGACGAACGGATTGCAAAGGATGTAAACTGTCCTCACCAAACTTGGTACGAATGAAGCCAGATAGTTTGGGCGTCGTGTTTAACATGTTACTGATAAGCAGATTGTGAATAACACAATATTAGGAGCAAGTCGTAATATCGGATTGCAAATTAGTTCTACAGGGTTTTCAACGTTTGTTGTGCACCAAAAAAGCCCAGATAATTAATGTCAGCTCGTTTTGGATTCACTGAATGTAACACATATCGATTAAGGCTTTCATATACCTGGCACTTTTAGCTATCATATGAAGGAGGCTGAGCAGCTTACCCAAATGCTTCATCGTAACCTAGTTTACAACGGTTTACGGATTATTACATGCCGTTCTCCAAGTGAGACGTAAGAGATCTGTCATGTTACGATTAACCGTTCGCAAATGAAAAAATTACTGGACTAGCAGTTAATTTCCTTCGTAAGTCATAAATCACTTGTACATTATTGGAATTAGTCACCGTCTGGCATAATTCTTCATGGGATGAACCAAGCGCTCGAGCCGAAAGTGTACCCATGTTTATTAGGAGAGAAACATATGGTCTACCTCCCAAGTGGAAGTCACGTACAGCACCATGAGGGCGGGGATTTTCTACAAGTGTACTTGCATGAAAGTTGCGAACAAGCGCAACTGCTGCAACGAATCAGAGTGCTTGTCCTCTGGTCAGCATGGCCTCGAAAGAATAAATTCCGTCCCCTAAAGTGTCACATTTTTAATGGCTTCCAGGGTAAAAATTGGAGCCAGTGACAAGGAAACCATTTTAGACCCCTCTGTTAGATGTAGCGAGACAAACTGAATGATTACTGCATAACTAGCTTAGTGGTACACATAGCTTCGTATGAGAACAAAACTGTTCCACCTTATTCCAATCATACGAACTTCAGCTGTCTTGCGTGCCGAAAAACGGCACATATGGGCTCCTCGCACATAAGCAAAATAATTCTTCTCCCGTTCTACAGAAGCATTCTGTAGGCAACCCGACAAATTAACTGAAAAGTAGAAGGGAAAACTTCGATAACAAAGTATGAATACAACTCGTGGACACAGCCTAGCATAACAGTCCGAACAAACAATCCTTTATAAAGTTTAAGAAATAATTTTTTGACCACTTCCCAAGGTGTTTCAGCCGGTCTATAAGCCGATTTTGAAAAGCGATTAACGTGCTTTTTATAAGCCAGTATGATTATTGTGAAATGAAACAGTAATGTGTATGTATCGTCCGCGGTTTTAGAGCTAACAATGTTAAAAGTCGATCGCGCAGATTCATAGTTTCTTAAAAGTCTACCTACAGATTCAGAGCCGTGCACTTAAGAATTGTTTTGGCTGACGACATCGGAAATATCTGGTTGCAGTCAACGTTTTGTATTCAGATGCTCCGATGTGACCATATCAAAATAGCGCAGCTTCAGTAATTTCCCTGCGCCTCGTTGTTTTGAGGCTTAACCGACAGTCAAAATCTGCCGACGTATACATAAACACGGAGACTTCCAGTTTGTGTGATCGAGATGAAAGCTGCCTGAGAGAAAACAGTCTTTTGATAACTGAGGATGTTTATGTGAGAAAGCGGATGAAACTTACCAGGTGAAACAATAAGCTTGACTATGTTACGGTCTACTGATTGTCTCATTGTGGCACTATTATTCTGTGTTCTGACAGCTTGGATAAATTATGAACCACCATACAGTGAACTGGCGCCAGGCGGTGGAGTTTATGGGTGTGCTATTTTTAACGATAACTTTGGCAGTACGTTGGCAATCCTGTCTGTTTTGAGAGAGCAGAACTGTGAATGCGTCGCGGATCTTATCACGAACATAGTGCGGAAAAAGTGAAAATGTGCTCCCCCCAAATGTTGACCTTGCAAAAGCTGAACGGAAGTCAGCAATCATGGACTCTTGAGTTAGTAAAAGTTTGAATTTGAATAAGTGCTTCAGGCCTATTTGTAACTTGGTTCATACGTGCCAGTTAGACCGATGATCTAACACGAACCTCAGGCTGAACATCAGCCGATGTGTAGCTGCTAGTACAGTGCTGGGCAATGGTCCGAAGGCAACAACTGCAATTATGTCAATTTTGCAACAAGAAGAGTGTGATTTTTAAGGGAGGCACTTGGAATTGTTTGTAGCTTCCATTGATATGTTCCAAAATTACGCTTAATTCCACATGGTTTCATTATTTGTAATCATTTACTTAAGAAAATTTGAGCACACCAACCTTGTTTCGACAAAACAAGGAGGGGAAGCGAAAGCAACGGGTTCGTTAATTTAACACTTAGAAAGTGGATATGGCAGAACACTGCGTAGCTTCCGTTGGACCCAGTTGTGCATTCAGCTCAGATTTTGGGCATCCGGTTGTTTAGGTCTTTAAACTCTTTATTTTGGATTAGTTGCTTCCTTAAATAGACCAGTTAAACTGTACGTCTTAATTTATCTGAAAAACATACCAGACACTGTTCAGGCAACGAAAGCACACTTATCTCACTCGATCGGCAGTGACGGTTTGCGTGCAAACCGCTGAAACAGGTTTCGCTGGGATAGCCAAGACAATGATTAATCAGCCGATTCCATTTACGTCAACATGCCGAAGCAATGGTTGTTGATCTCCTTGTGTCAGTTTCACCGTCAGTTACTGGTCACTTTTTCATTCAGTTGTAATGTTTTTAGGTGAACACACTAACCGTGGCGAGAAATATGTTGGTGCGATCCTTTTTACTGTGAGAAAAATGACGGCCCTGTTGATGGGAATAGTTAAATATTAACACCAGGAAGTTAGTGTTGTTTTGTCGTTCGCAGTATGTAGGACGCTCGTTGTGACCAGCTGCAAATGATAGGTGAACAAAAATGTTGAATGTGCCTTAATTTAACTTGCAAGTAAACATGAGATTTTCAAGCAGTTACTGTGTGCTTGCTGTCTAAACAAAACGGTATTATATACGATTTTCGTTGTGTCGTAAATGCAGAAGTTATCAGATTTAACTGGTGACCATATTGTTTCGTTTAAAGCGGGAAAATTATTTTATGACGATCCCACTGAATGTGCCTTAACAGACAGTCTGCTTAGAAAACGGTCAGTGTAGTAGTGCACGCCGTAACCCTTAAAGTATTGCTAAGGTGAAACAATTAATCTCCAGGTAGTTGAAGAAGGGATTACCCGTATGGGTTTGGTTAAGTTCTAAACCGAACAGAATATTGACCGAGTTAATGTCAGCTAGTTAAATCTCAAGAAATGAGTAGTCTACAGATCTTAGTAGAAGATTTGCACTTGGGTGTCCTTGCTTTGCCTGTAGACCCTGGTTAGGCATTTATTGACCGTAATATGACGGTCTCTAGCACTGTTTCTTAAAAACCACCAAAGACAGAGTTTAAATATCAAGCGGTGTTGTGATATGCGTGAAGGAATGTTAACCAAAGTAACACCCATCTAAATTTAAATACAATTAAGGCAAATTCGATTGTGGCCCTCCAGATTGCTTAATTCGTTCACCAATTTGCGTATCCCCCCAAAGCCACGCCTTAACAATCATTTCTTCCGCCAACGGTATCTTATCAATATATTCGCTTTGCGACTGTCACTGCCGGGCCTTGAATTTTAACCTAGAGTCCCATGTGGCAACTTCGTTGACGACTACGTCACTACTCAGAGTTGGGCAAGAGTAATTTATCAGATGAATACTCGGTTACTTTCGTTTGTGTGTAATGACTACATTATCTCAATACGTTAACAGCGGCCACTATTGTTCCTCGCACGATTATAGCCATGTTTCAACTCTATAAAATTTAGACCACCCAATTTCCGAACATTCAATACAGCGGTTCGAATCCTTTATATTATTGTTTTAGAAAATTATTTTCTGAAGCTTCGGTGAACTACACAATCGGTGACCAGTTAGCTCCGTGGCAAACAATCCGGAAGGCTACTACAACGCCGATGTTAGAGCTTTCTATCTTATAGATCAGTCGGAGCGGCATAACCGTCTATAGACAAACTCTGATACGCTCGCCACTATGGTTTGTTACGGCCAAAATAAAGTACCCTCAAGGATGTCTGATTTGCACTTCTACAGAATTCCTTAGTATGCTGACGATAATTCACGGATTTGTTCCACAACACACGCAGAGGTAATCGATGGTCTTGGCACGACATTAAGCTACAAGGTTTCCTTCCAACATTCAGGTTTAGGTCATTTTCAACCCTGGGTATCTGTCTTTAGTTAGATCACACGACTGAGGCAGGAATAATGAGAGCAAGTCAGGCACCCTCGTTTTCAATTATTGGTCCAGCTTAATCTTTAACCCCGTAGTAGGTTGAAGTGAATGATTGTGGTAATTTGGGTGCAAATTTTGTGCGAACGTATTTTTTTATGCATACCTGATCTACTATCAGCCTCTTTCCCTGTTTATACTTATGTTTGGATGGTACTTTCCGGGAAGGGATGGATTCTGATATGGGGATCTAGTCAGCATCACCTTAGTATAAACCGTAATCATGCGTAATTCATGCCAACACATACATTGGTTTGTGTTGCAGGGACAAATGTCATAATGTGCCGATTTGGAAAATACTAAGAGTGTAATCTGACAGTTTATTCACTCATCATCCTGATATCAGGAAACGTTCATCGATCCAACGTTTTACTTTTGGAAGTAATCTCATCAACATTCTCATCATAGACAGATTTCACTAAACATAACATCAGTTTGGTTCACTAGTACTTATCGGCTATCGCTAATTTCAAATTGGAGGCATTAATATAGTGTGAGATCCTTTTGTGTAACTGTGGCTATAAACAGCAAAGTCCTAGGCACGGATTACATTCAGTTAGACGAGTGTCGTGGCATCCATTATATACAACGCGCAAGTTAGTCGTATTTCGAGTGAAGCAAATGGACTAAGAATACCACTCGTCACGACAGTCGTCCAACTACATACTACGAAATTTCAGCGACAACTCACCGTTGCTGATGCACAAGAGCTAGAAATGTAAGAAGACTACAATTGCAAGAAACATTTTTAGACGAAAAACACGAAACCTGTAACTTCCACATTTATGCCATTTTTATCCGTTTACGATTCGTTTGCAGATAGGACTTTATATCTGAGCTATCAAGAAGAATTATGAATGTCACTTGAATGTGACATAGTCATATTTTGATAGCTCAGGTAATCGAAGAAAGGACACTCATACTGAGTAATTTTATATGACAAATGACAAAACAGTACGGGCACTTTGGCGGGTTCCGTTTTCCAAGTAGATGTTACAGTGGTCAATTTTAGCAGTGTGGTATTGCATGAGGTAGTTGTATATAGGTGTTAGTGAATGATGCGCACAAAGATGTCGAAGGCGTGATGAGTGAATTCGTGACAAGCATAACAGTGTTCGCATTACTTCGACATCCCCACTGAACGGGATTAGGGCTCCTATCGTCTGTGTCGAAATTTCTATTCACTCCTGAATTCTCAGGTTTATTTGAGTAAGGTTTGAATTATGTTTACAACAGCTGGAGTGCACGCTTCTGCAGTCCCGTATGAGTATCACACAAGTCTCTTACAGGAGTCTTCAATGTGACTGAGATCAGATAATCTTAAAGTAGGAATCCCTTGAAATGTGTTACAGTTTTCTTAGTCCCAAACGTTTACATCGATGCAATGTTTTGCTAGAAAATGATTAATCTGGACAGATTTTCCGTTGGAAGTGGAGTTTGAAAATTTCCTAGTGGTTAAAAGACGTCACCTTTTATTCATTGCCATCAAAGCTTGCTTAGAAGTTTGATCCGCATTTTAAAACTTCTTGTCTCATGCACCATTGGGTTACTGGCTAAACAACACCTGATCCACTCTGATATCCTGCCTCAGGTTGTCCACGTTTTTCCACCTTTCTTCCAGTAAGACTAAAACAGTCATGGCCACGGTCATATTTAAGAATTTCACCCGTAACGTCGATCTGCTTTACGAACCAATCCAGGCCCTACTGAAAACCGAAGGCGGAATCCTAGGAGTACATTTTTTACATAAAACGTGAGGTCTTCATCAATGTTTATTGTTTTGGGCAAGATTGCACTCTACATGAAATGATGGTGTGGATGTTACTAAATCAGTATTAACCTAATCTTCGACCGATTATTAATACTTGGTAAATTACACAGCAACCTTAGTGATTTCTGTGGTTTTGAAAAGGGCAAGGAGTACTAAGTGTAATCTTATTTCCTGAAGTTGGTGGACAAATTAGGTGTTTCCTGTATTGAATAGCAAGTGAGATTTTCCATGTGATAATCCGAGTACATCTACTTGTTCAGCAATAAGCATGTTCACACCATCATAGCGTGGGCCGGGCTACAAGTCTCGTTCTTGGCACGAATGTGTACAACTAAGAAGCCTTAACGAAATACTATCTTGAATCTGATGATGTTTTTTGGAAAAGACCGATTTAAATGTTATTGGAATGTCAAAAACTCGACCGAGTTTTGTTCAAGTTGCGGTAAACAGATCTACCTACAATACATGTACCGAACTGAATAGAGTTCGCCGGTGATCAGCAACTTAACACCTGATTGGTTAAGTTTCAGGGCCTCAACTAAAGAACATGCTCTAGGACATTAACAGACTTCCAACCTACACTAGCTTCTGATTATATTTGTTGCGGTCCCTTTGTTGTTGCCCTGGCCATAACCGCCACGTTAGTTCTAAGCTAGCAATCCTTGGAGCTACCGAGAATCAGTGACCACACATCACATTTTATAAAGCCAGTCACTTGAACGTTCATCCACTTGGGTTGTTTGTCGCTGTGCTAACAACCCAAATTATCGGAACTAGTGCAATTAGTTTAAAATGTAACTGAGTAGGTGGGACTAACTCAAAATAAACTGATAATGAAGCACTAGCTTTGAGGAAACCCTCGGGACAGAAGTTGAGGATGAAAATAACTTTCCCTCCGGGCTTGCCCAAATTGCAATCCAAGTATTCCAAGGTCCACTCACATCTACAGTTCATAAACGTTCTTAAATTACTTCTTGGTTTTACACGTGTTTTGTCAGCCATGCTTTCAGTAGTGGCCGCACAAAATGAACGAGGATTCCTTTTAAGTTTCCGTAACCTTAGGCATAATGGGCGTCCTAAAGCAATTGCCAATTTGGGTTACTATTTAAGCAAGTTCATTGGATTACTTCCAGCATCAGTACCAATCTGTTCAAAATGACAGTTTTAATTTGTGCGCCGTTTCAAAGCACATTTATCTCTCACTGGGTTAACGGCCGTACGGCTCGTGTCGTGACCACTACATCAATTTAATCTATTATGTGCTGTCAGATGGTGAGGGAATCTTGATGTGTATAAATTAAGCAGCACCCGAAATTGCTGAAAGCATTAACAAGCACAGCTTTCTTTTCAAAAAGACGTGTCAGAGTCCAAACTGTCACTGCGCCTCCATGTGGCTATCTGAATTTGCGCTCCGAACAAGCCTGTATGGTACGTCTGTGTTAATGGCCCAACAATAGGCCGAATTATATCGAAATTATATATATTTATACACATACGTGCAAAGTGGTGGTCATATTTGTTCACCAGTAGTGCCCAAGCTGCTCACTTGGTCCGCCAGGGAGCGGAGGAACTGCTGTTTCAATTACAGCCCGTAAAAATACGGCTTATCAAATCACTAGGAGCATCACAGGTAATCAGACGCCTTTGAGCTTTTCGGCTGTAACCGTTTTGTTTTGTTCTGAAGGACTGTTAGATGTGTGTGAAATTTTGCTGTGAGGTGGCCGTTGGGGAGGAGTTAACTTATTACGCTCACTGATAAACTCTTGCAGCACTTTGGGACATTCAGCCGGGCGTTTGGACACGAAGACAACTAAAGATATACGCATTCAGGATCGCACCAACGTCAGGCAGACTCTGACGTTGAAGCTCAGCTTAACAAACGGTCTTACTCATCCTGCTTGGACTCATCAATCGATGACGGTTTAAACCTGAACATCAAAACTATGCGCCTAATGCGAAATTCCGACCTCAGTAGTCATTAAGAAGATTATTTGATAATGGATGGACTGGATCCATTTAAAAGAAGTCAATTTTGCAAACAGCTGTTTTCGGTAATTCTCATCAAGCTTTTACAATTACATGGGAATACGTGCGGATTATATATGAATTTATAACGAGTTAAACAGGAACGTTAAGATTAGAGAAATGGTACAGATCACAGTCTACTGGGGGAGGGTGGGGGTGCTGGTGAATGTGTTGGGGTCCATTTACTCAGTCGCGTGTTCACCTTAGTTGAGTGCAACTTGATCCAATTATTTGCGCAAGAATTTTTCACTATCGAAATAGCTGGATATTAGCCCACACAAGAACACATGACACCGCCGAATGTTAGAAAAGGAACAAAACATTCCAACGGGTCCAGTAAGTTGCATTTTGTTTGTTGAAGTCATAAATCCGGTCCGAACAAGCGGCCTTGTTATAAGTCGCGACACTCAGACCCACGCTGTTAATGATCTAACACACAGTGAGTCTGAAACAAGTGCTAACGATTTGACACAAAGTGGTTAGTGGGCTGCACGTAACTGTATCCGCTCGACCCAACCGTCACTTTCTATCTTGTTCTATAAGTTAACTGATATTTCTGAATGATCTATGCACAGCTATGAAGATGTGCTGAACATTCCGACCGTTTTGGGGATAAGCTGCTTAGTGAAACAAAAGCGTAAACCCGCAGTCCTGTACTACCCAAACATGAAGGAAAACAGATGTGCTGAAAAATAATGTCTAACCACCAACCCACTTTTTAAGTGAGCGTGATAAATTTTATCTTGCGCCCTGAATCAATTTATTCGTCAAGACATCGCAAAATATGATACTTGCTGAGCCAAATGAACAGTAGCCTCCAGAACTTTCTTGAATTGCATATATCAAATGAGATTCAAGTCGGAATCTTCATACGTCTTTTGTCCACCGCAGAATTTAGCGGTGCCACACGCTTTGACCAGATAGTGTTCTGCACAGAAGTGTGCGACCTCCTGTTGGTCTGATGCTCACTACCAGTTCACTTGGACGAGACTGAGATATATCCCAGGCCGCATCCTCGACTGTTTTCTCAGACTTGGTTTAACGGAATCATGTGGACCGTATAATTTGGTAAATCCTCTTACAGAAAGTGGTAGTTGACTGTTTCGAAATGGATTACAGGGTTTAGCAGACAGTTGTACAAACTAAACCTCGTTGGTCAGTAAACAGATCTGCAACTCCAGACGTTGAGGTGCATCCAGTAATAAACTCATAAGAAAGCAACTTGTCCCAGTACGTTTCTTCCCAATAACAAGCTCGCAGAGATAATTCTTCTCAGGCTTGTAGTAGAAGCCTAGTAATTGGAAAAGTCAGAATTCCTTTTTTGGATTGTAGTAAAAGGGTTTTATTTGCGGTCGTAAGAAGAGTGACTGTAACAAATCTATAGGCTTCTTCATGTAAGTCTTCATTGCAGGTTGCTTGTACCGACAATTTTAGTATTAATAAGAAAACCACGCTTATTAGAATAAGATACTAACCTTAAAGTAAACGATCAATAAGTGACATCCATTCACTGGAATAATCGTGCGGGACACACTTTTAACCAGTGCTTCCGTGTTCCTTGCCATGCCCAGAAGGATTGTGTTAGGACAGTAGGAAGAATCGGAAGTTCCAAGGTTTAAATAAACATATTTACATGTGTGTCCGGTTGATGTAAAACTATACTGATTAGAAGGCTGTCTTTCATCGTATCATAGGGAAAACCAATTCAAATCACAAGAACGATACGGAATATCTGGGTGTCATTTGAAAGAGACAACTCTGGAGCTATTCGATTGTCATCTGGTGGAAACCAAAGTTTGTTAGTCAACTGCCCGAGGAGACCTATACCAAAGACGCTCCATATAATTGTTTTATTGATCTGTCGGAAGTTGAAGGGAGTGCGCTCTCATAATTAGCACTTAATTCAGTAGCCTTTGTATCAATCTGAACGTCATGTTTTGTGAAAGAGCCAAACTGAAGACATGTCTGTTAGTGTTGGGACACAGTGGTCACATCGAAATATCGGTAGAAAGAATTATTGTCAAGGTAAGATATATTTCAAGAAGTGAGCCCAAGATAACTACACCGTTACCCATTGCCTTGTATGTCTATTGAATGAACCGACTCAACCGCAAAGGTTGGACATAAATCTGAGTAACTTAATGAAGAGGTCTCTGTAGTCATCAACTATATCACAACCGCCATTTCAGTGGAATTTACTAATTTCACATGCCAGTCTACTTCCTGCCTGGAATCTCGATAACAGGCACAACTATTCAGAAAAGTCACACTCTATGGCTGACCGACACCGTTAGGGGATACGCTAAAACAAAACCAAATTTCTGTGCACTGCTTATTGTAGTCCACATATGAAACGCTTCCTTAGAAGGTGTTTTAGTGCTTCCAGTCTAAATGAATGGAGTACGTAGAAATAATTGTATCCTGAGTGTACTTTTGGTCTTATCACTGTCAGAACGAGTAATTACTTTTTAATAAATGTGTTGAAAAAATTTCTAACTCGTATGATTGATAGGAGTTTCGAATACTTTTAATCAGAAGGCTGTGTCTTGAGGAATTTCTTTGAGAGCGGTGGCTAAAATGCTAGGATTACCCTACGGTTTCCTGGGTTGAGTTGTTACACTTAGGCTGTTCCACAGCTTAAATGGCTGGATTCGGCTGTCCTTTCAAAGTGTAGAATAATGGGGTGAAATAATTGCGGAATGAGTCTACCCTCAAGACATACTTTATAGACAACCGACCCACAACTTTTAAAGTTGGATAGAGTTGGTATTCCTCTCCGTATTGGTTTAAGGGTGATTTTTCTGTAGACAAGTTAGGAGAACCTTCAACTTTCGAATTGCACGCAGACGTTTCTTGCTTCCCTCGTCTTTAGCTAAATCAGTCTTCATGCTATCGGGTCACGGTGACCAGGTGTGCTACAGAATCTCAATTTGATAAAAGACAGACAGATAACCGTAGCTCAACAACAGCTGAAACGTCGAAATGCATCGTAATTTACTTTCTCTTGTTGGCATTCCACAGATTTATTCTGGTTACTTTAAAAGTAGTCATTCCTGTCTGTTTTCCTTCAGGTGGCTTATAATAATGCTATTTTTCCTGACAGTATTTATCATTTGGTCTTGTTTAAAGGTAGGGTTAAGAAAGAACAAGCAGATTATCACAAGATCTCAATAAATGAAGTCCTGCACACCTTTGAATTGAAATTGATTGCAATCTGAAAAGATAAAACCTTCCACAAAATGACAACTGCGATAGCATCAGGATAGGCTAGATACTACGCGGAATATAAGCAGTCTCCTGAACAGTCTCTTTCCTGGTGCCTGTTCGATCGATAAGTAAAGGGTGGTGTGTAATCTTCGTTTAGCCTGAATAATTTTCCTTTTGACCTGACTCACATTTCACCAAAAGTAAACTATATCACACTTGTTTCAAATGAATACTCAGTGAACCTGTCGTCTTTCAATAATTGCTCCTAAACCGTGGCGGGTTTCCATTCTTGCACATAATCTTCGGACAGAGATAATCGAAGAGATATTCAGACTTTCCTGCCAGGTGTCAAAAATCAACATCATACGGCTGACCTGAACGATTAATACATCCAAAGCCAGCTTAACTTCCCATCTCCCAATTAGTTGCCAGAGAAAACCACTCAGAAAATTTACACCTTCTGCAGGTGCGTAATTTTATAGGCAACTGAACATACTTTCGACTGCTTAGACTAGACTATTGTAAAGATTAACATAGTACACGACCGTTTTTTTGAAATAGGGCTTGTTCGACTGAAAACATCGGCCCACAGCAAGACTAGAAGAAAAGAAAGAAAACATTTTTAACATAAATCCACATGCACATTTAAAATTGCATTTTGAATGGCTTGGTTTAACACAATGCTTGTCAATCTTGAAACTCACAAGCTGGTACAATTATCGCACTAATTTTGCACGTGAGATACAACGGATTTGTGAATCAACGTCTGAACTGGATCACTCCACTGCTATCTAAACTCCGGGAAAGAAGTGTTGGGTACTGCTGACCTCCGTCTAACCACTATTACGTCACCTGTTTGTGGTGACTAGTTAATGTTTGACAGTATTTTTCAACATGAGTGCTGTAACTTGCACCGTTTAAAATAAAGATAAAACTGACGTGAAGTAGATACAGTGTATAAAATGGGACATACTCGTTCACGCAAATTACCACCTGAAAATAGCTCACATTGTCAGAGATTGCCCCTAGACATAAGTTACATGTTTAATAGCAGTTGTGGATACGGAAAAGTCTGATAACTGAGTATGCAGTAACGGTTTAATGTCTGTCATTTCTCCATGGTTCGTCAACTTTATTCGGCCCTACAGGAATGTACTTCCATCTATCTCGAGTTATAATGCTCGGAGTCTTGAGACACTTGGTGTCAGACTTAACCACAACCCGGTCATTTCAAACTAACCATATGACCTCAGTAAATTCTTTCTCAAACTGTCAAGTGGGAAAGCGAATTTGCCGGTCGCCTGGATAGTTGGCAGTTCGTTTGCGCCTCACCGCGCAGACTGGCATCTGCTTACTCCGGCGCTTGCCATTTCTGGCTGCTCAATCTTGCCTTGCCTGAGCAAGGTTACGATGGTACAGAATTGTACGGGACGGGAAAGAAACATTGTCCGATCACGAGTGAGGATAGCTGATAACGTTTGCGACACAAATCTAGCACCCGTAGAAAGAAGCCGCCTGATAGATGACAAGAAAGCGGCAAAAATGGTGGGGGTGGGGGAGGTCGGTGGTTGATTTTGCCGGACTGCTAACAAGTCCGTGATGAGAATCGTGATGCGACTGACGGCAAGTCGTGGGCATATCATGTTTATCTAAAACCCGGGCCCGAGTGAAGCTTATTGATCGAAATGCTGGCATGCTTATGCGAACGAACTTGTGGAAATCTCATCCTATGTTGTACACAGACAAATGTTGTGACATTCAGTATGGGTAGGTTTCAGCAGTAAAAACGCAACCGCAATAGCAACCCAGTCCTCTCAAACTGCTGCAGCCAATTCAACTTAAGAAACTGGTGTTTTTGGTACAAAAACCCCGTTATATTTGTTATTCCAACATATGTGACAGGTAGGGTTACGTGAAAAGCAATTCGGTTGTGTACAGATGACCGTTTATCCGGAAAGTTCATTTCTGAGTGAATATTGCTTTAGGAGATGACTAAAAAACTAACAGCTTAGCTGAACATTTTCAGTTCACCGAAATGGACACCTTTATTCCCCTAATTCTTTTCCACTACTGTCTCGACTAACCGACGTAGAACTTAACTCAACGTAGAGAATCGTGAAGATTTTTTCTCATTTCAATGTAATGCTGTCTTCTTTGAGTTTGAGTAGAAGAGATTTAACAATTTACAAAATTAATCTGAAAACAATTAGTGGTATTTCCTTATTCGTACTTGTTTTGCTGTCGAATGATGCGAATGATCTGCAATCTCACAGATCCAGCCTCTGCTAACTCTCATGTACAGATAGACAAATTCAGCTGGTGTTTGTCTTGGAAAGAGTGCATACGGATTCAAAGCAGAAGCATAATTCCATCATAACTGAGTTCATTCTATATCCTAGTGTAGTTTACATGTGAGTCTAGTGATTCCCTGGGGTTCACAGACTCGGTCATCATTGTTGTTTTTGAATCTATCGTGTACCAGTTGAGCCATCCAGATAAAATTTGTACGGCTGCATGGGGAACAGTGTACGAATTCATCCTTTCATGTAAATATTCATAACAGTTGGTATGTCCGACAAGCTTTAAGTTGCCAACATGGTCAGCTGTTCTTCGAGCAAAAATTAAAAGACAGCATTTTATTTTCACATTCTTTATTGTTTTTGCATAAACGGGGATTTCACTGCCAAAGGAACCGAAGAATTTCCTTACGCTTGTATACCAGCACGATAAGGTAGTATAAGCAATACGGACACCTGGAAGAAGAAAGCTTTACGGATGGCGAACAGAGTTTACTCAAAATATCTCTAATTTGTAACGGCTTTCAATGTGAGAAAAGCCGTAGCCCATCTTTTTACGTCATTTGCTACCTAGGAACGTCCAAGTTACTTTATTCAAATCCTGTCGGTTCACGCAAAACAATGCGGCGCCTCATATTTTGTTTGACTAGTGTAAATTAGCGTCCTCTGTCCTTATTGTTTATCCACAACAAAGGCTTGAACCAAGCCGTGGGAAAACAACTTTCATCACAATTCTTAAAATCGGATTAATAGGTGAGCCCGATCATACATAAGGTGAGTTTAATTAATTGACGTTCCTGTTCAGTTATAAACTTTACCTTCACTTTTATGGTATGGACATGGACGTCAAATTCGAAAAAGGTTGTGGATTTTGCATAGTAACAGTTCATATGGGTGTCGTATTGGTTACAATATGAAATACTGAGTGCGCCAGACAAGTTTACATATATTCTTTATTCCATTAAAACCATCATGGAGTAATCACAGCAGCGTAGTGTGTACCCAACCAATAGTCTCAATAAGACCTATGACAAAGTCTCTTTGGAAGACCTGATCGTTTTCGTGGAGCTGCTAGGGATCTGTTGTCAGAAGATCAAAAGCAGATTACGATAATTGATTTGGTTACGATATTTGACGTTGATGCAAAGTACGTCCTTGTAGAGCAACCAAAACCATTCAGATACTGTAAAAATCACTTGTTTTTCTCCCAATGGATTTGCCTGACAAATATGGCTAATGCATACCTATTACAGTGTGCAAAATTATTTACCAACAATGAAGCAAACACAACTAACGTCCTCAGGTTCAATAATCCCCCTGACCGTAATACTGTATCAAACAAGCTGTTCGTTAGATTGCAAAACCAAAAAAACAGCTTGATAAAGGTAAGGCCCAGATCTAATTTTTCTAATGATACCGGAAGGGTGAACAAAATAAACAGTGTGCCAGTTTAGATCTCATTCCCAGGGTATGTGTACGAAGGCCTGGAAGGTATATACCTTACCGCACACCTTCGGAGATGGGTTGAATGGCGTCGTGACAGTTAAATGCAGACCAAATCCTTACTCTCTGTTGCCTTGAAAGTTTTCAGATCACTTTTGATAACCAAATACAGACTTACAATACTCGTTATAATCCCTGTTTGATAATCAGCACGAACCGCGAAAGAGATTCTCAAATATAATTTACGTGAAACCTAAGAATGACGTCAAAAAAGGTTGGTAGAGATAAACTAGTAGAACTATCATTCTGGAGTTTTTCGAATCATTTGAAGAGTTACAGTAAATTTCTACTTATGAAACTTCACAAGTATGGTTAAGTTGACTCGTTACTTCTGTTACGCCGACTATCCCTGAGACAGGTGTCTTAGTATATACATTCATAACATACCATCGGACTGGCACCACAAAACTAGCTGTATGTTCCGTGGTACCCGTCCACGCCAACTGATTTTCCTTGTGGTCGCCCTTGAAGCTCCAATTTACTCTTATGAGGTTAATACGTGGAAGTTTGAAAAATTGGCGACGGTATTACTGAACGTGATCGTAACACCTGACAACACTGAGTCAAACAGGCTGCAAATTAACATTTCTACATGTGAAAGGATGCACAGTCGTTATTTTTTGCTTACTAAGTATTTTGTAATGGACAGGAAACGGTGTAACATCAACCGTCAGCATATTCCGGGAACGACCGTTTCTTTCCCATACCAACTGATAACTCCGCCATGATGAGGACAATGCCTAACCAGCTTCTGGAACACTTACCAAATTGTTTGAGGTATTCCAACTAGATTGCTATGCAACTCGCCTATGCATCCTCTGTATCGGCTGAACAGTCACATGCCAGGAGAGCTATCCAGCTAATAGAGGTCGGTTACCTAAAGTTTATAGCGTTTTCAATGGTGGCTCCGACTGCCTCTATCATCCGTGCACTGCTGACATATCGGATAATAAGACTTACTTTGATATAAATAAATGGATTAAGATTAAAACAACATTGTGAGTAGATTGTAACACTCAAATTTTCAACCCCATTGGATGAACTTCCTCAGGAGTGCTGTCATATAAACTTACCTGAAGATATTTTACGTCTACCACTAGGTTTTCAGGCCCAAATTGAACCTATGTCCGTTTGCATGGTGATCATCACAGTGCTAACAACAAGTAGTATTCAAAATGCAGGAAAATAGCAGTTTGGGAATATCTACAACTAACCGTCTTTGACTAAACCAAACTTGGTTGCTAGTGCATACACGTCATTGCACGTTACAGCCATACTAGGAACTCTACACCAAGAATCTGGTGGCAGATTGTATATTTCGTTGGGTTTTCATAAAGACAGACACGAACAAAGTGTGTAACCGCGATCTTCAGCGGATGTTAGACGACTTTTTCGAGATTGAGTCAACCGATTATACCAGTCACCGGCAGTTCCACTGATGTTTTCTTAGTCAACTGGTCCCGACCACATGACTGTTTCGTAACAGCTGACATAATTTCCAGTTCTTACCAAGCATACAACCACCACTCTGCCCGTGTTTGTTGTGGTGAACGCAGGATTGCGTTGCCGTGTGAACCATCATTTCAGGCATGGCTGCAAAGTGTCAGTTGCATGTTTGTGAAACAATGTTGTCCAACGATGCGACTAAACTGGGGACAAGTTAGGTCACCTAAACAAATGAACCACTTCACGTTCACTTGACAGGCTGGTCAGACAATGGGTCTGCGGTTGATAAAGGATTTTGACATAACGTTTACAGTTGACACCAGAGCAGATTGTTGCACGAAGTGGGAAAAGGGGACAATCTGATTTTGCCCATCCACTGAAACGTCCTCTGAAGCAACGCAGCATGAAGGTTGATCACTAACTCACCCGCCCAATGATAAAAAATGACTACTGATGAGTAACCGAGGATTGGGGCAATTTTCATTTGAACATCACTCATTTTATCGCAGCTGTCGCATTCCGATAGATTTCCGGGTGAACCACCTTTAAAGAGAATCGCCAGACATGAGGTTTGCTCCAGTTAAAGCCCCTCGGTAATTTATAAAACCGCCAGGGCCGATATTAGAACGCCGATCACGCTTTGGTGATGCAGCCCTGTTGATAGGTGCGCCAGCGACCTCCCAATAGGCACGACCGATTTATTACAACCTAATTTGCTTGTGAGTATGGCTGAAGTCGCCTGATCATGGCGATAGGAAAGTGAGTAACTGTTCTGTTAATTCCAAGTGTGTTGGAGTGAGTGATATTCAGTGGAAAACAGATGATTGCCTTGGGCGATGCAATAAAAATAGGAAACCCTCTTGCCGTAGCTTGTTCTGTTGGTTATCTGTTCCTGCGTGACTAAACAGACAACAGGTGTGCTGGATGTCGACTGAGTGAGTAGACCTAGAACACCAGTGAATTCACACTGATTGTAAACCGCTACGATACGAAAACTGAACCATACTGATTACTACTATCCGCATGCTGTAATATTCCGTTCTTCAAATCGTACTCGGCTTTTCGAGTCTAGTGATTTGCTCATTTCTCGGCTTAACGTTCCCCCATTATTTTGTCAAGCTCCACTCCATCGCTCTCCTTTCATCTTGAAAACAGCAATGCCGTTCTCATCGGTTAGAGTGCATCTCATTGATATTAACAACAATAATATTACGACTTAACATGATATCTACTATGGAGCATTATAAAGTTACACATAATTTCAGTGGATTTAAATCAGTTTTCCAACGGCATCTTGGAAGTCACTTGGGATCGGTCGTTCATTCCTCTCTATCCCTTCTTGTTAACCTTGCACTTATCTCCCACGTAAGTTCTCACATCCCAATCACGAAGAGGAAGTCAGTAATTTGTGGAACGTCGATTTGAAAGCAGTTACCCACCATCAATTGAACGCAGTGGAGACAACAAGGAGATCGTCTTCAGAACGTCAAGATTACATGGTTTCACACATTTCTGGCTGGTTGACAATGTAAGCTTCAAAAGATTACAAATAACAGGTGTATATAATTACGCCTCAGTTGCCAGTCGGAATCTTCTCAATGTCGGCTAGTTTAGTTTCAACAGATAGAAATAATACTTCATTCATTGTGTGTTTTCTCAGTCTCAGACAGACAACCATGAGGACACAGTTTGCTCGAGTTTTCTACTAAAGTTTGTACTTAGAAGGTGAATTAATAGACTGGGTGAAAGTGAAACCACTGAGGCAAACAGAATTCCGGAAGAGACTGAGTTAGCGGATTAATGACCCAAAATTTGGGAATAAGGTACGGACTGGAAAGTGTGGAATAAAATTAAGGGCATCAATCATGTAAGAACTGCATGAGTGCAAAAGAAAGCATAGGAATTTGTAAGCAGTCAGTGGCTCAAAGGCTCATCCGTATAGTCAAGAGGAAAAAATGTCAGTCGTTTGTATAATCGAGCACATGCGAGCATTATTATATATATATATATATATATATATATATATATATATTGGCCGAATGAGACTAGCGTTACACAAAAATGGCTACCGTAAAATAGGTGTAACTATTCAAATGGGGTCTACCGAATTAGATAGGGGCATTTGAGTTAAAGCCCACTCGTTTGGGTTCACAATCGAGAAATATTTTTTGGGGAGAGTAAAAGCGTCTCTTTTGTGGATGGGATATTTTTCCGGTGGGGGCTTTTCGATCCTTTAAATCCGGAAGATGAGAGGACAACGCAGTGATTAGGATAACACAACTGTGTCAGAGCTGTTCATGTAGTCTTTTTAGCGCGATTAGTGATTGGGTCTCAACAAGACTGATATCAGTATCTTGGAGTATTTCAGATCCATCAGAAGAAAGTATTCCATAATGTGATTCTGACGTGCGACTTGCTGTGACGATTGCTCACCCAACATATATTGATGAAGGTTTATTTGTTTAGACAAACAATACTAATATCTACATATCTTCCGGATTCGAATGTAAGGAGAAAAGGCAACCGGCCTCACACAATCCAGTATTGGCCAGTGCACAGCAGCCAGACAGCGCTAGGCTTGAATATTCTCAGGATTTCAACAGGAGTCACATGCGGGGTGTTCTAGCCTTGATACGAGCAACTAGCGGAACAAAATTGTAGTCTGTTATTTTGAGCACAAGATCCAAGCAAGAATGACGTTATGAGGAAGATCATGCTTCACGAATTACCTTTCAATTAACAACCGTTTTAAGAAGCGCTAATGTTTGTTCTGCACTTCTCATCTTCTGAAATACGTAGTGTTCACTACACTCATTTAATACAGCCACTGTGTCAATTCAGTCCATTGTTCCAGTGTCATGCTGGCATTCTCATTTGCAAAAATTTACTCGTGAACACCACTGACCACCCCTTCCATGAACCATATTGGTATGGGTTGCTTCGACGCTTTTTAAGACAATGAAACTACTGAGGGATAAACCACACACTCATCTGACTTGCCTATTTTATAAAGGCTTTTAAATTACCAGAGCAATAGCTGAAGAACGCCTACGAACAGTTCGGTGTCTCAAAGCTCTGCTTTGAGGTAAATGAGAAGATAAACTGAGTTTGATCCGTCAAGTTTGTCTGACCATTTCTTAGTGTCACGGACTAAGTCAGTTTAAAACGGTAAATGTGTAGCCCACATGGCTATTCAGTGTGACGTTTTTGAACTTCGTAAGAGTGATCATTTGATGGGAGTTTTCATTCCAAGAATTGCCTTTCTTTAGAGAAGTAATGTAAATGAATCACAACCCGAATGCAAGTTAACGAACACTGAGAACAACAGGTTGTGTACCTACTCTATACAGGCGGCGAGGTAGATTCAATGCCAAAACCTACTACATCGCCATATTAATAATGCGGAACGTTACCAGCATTGAGTCAAAACCAATCACAACCCTCAGCAAATCTCTGGGACTGGAATGCATATGAGACAAACTTGGAATGTTCAAAAGATTAAGGTTCAAAACTTGTTCGGCATCAACCAAAGTATGATCTCAAAGTCAGAACAGGCGCTGTCAGTTTTATTAAGTATTGTATAACCCCTTGGATTCTGATGTCCAAAACATGTAATCTGTTACCTCAGTCCAATACTGGGCATTCCCGTTTTAGAGTGTTTGCACTAAAAACGATAACAGCTTAGTAGACGTGTCTCGTGGGCGAGTAGATTAATGGATACTAGAGATCTAGAAAAACTCCGTTGTAAAGATATTGTGTAACAGAATAACAGATTGGACACCAGTGATTTCCGGTCAGTATGGAACACTATGAAAACAAAAGCTCGTTCAGAATTTCGGTCTCGTGGACTCTTTCGAGTACCATTTCATGCTTACCAGACGAACTGCAGAAGAATGTACATCTTGATATGCAGTTGTCCGTATTAGTAGACGTCTGCATTCAAATAAGTAGGATACCCATCATAATCCGTCTACCCCGACTTCATAATACTCGTTAGATCACACTAGGAGAAAGCACAGAACAGTGTGTGTTTTATAGTACCTCGCATCTTTTTGATAACTTGAAACGTTGAGTCCTCTTGATCCGGTTCACCCGTATTGCAAACAGTGTACGTTACGAACTAACATCACTTAGTTTTACCTGTCAGTTGCGGAAACAAACCCAGTGAATGAACATAATGACCTCGTTGACAGCAGTTAAAGTTGACGTATTCCAATCAAACTAGTATAGGGTTCACGTGATGATACTGACATTGTTCGCACTTTTACGAGCGGAGAATTTGTCCGTACTGCTTGGTCATCATAGCTTCCGTTAGCTATAGCTATAGCTTCGGGTCTCGATTAGATGGTAGTAAACATCTCCTTAAGGCTGATTGCTGATCACCACTATGGATCGCGGATACACCTTTAAATGGTTGTTGAACATGATGATACAAGAACTACTAGCAACTCACCTTCTCAGGTGGAATTCCGCGTTTTCGACTGCTAAACACCTGCTGGTCAAAAACGACTTTGTTGGTCGACTGACCTCGTTCGCATTTCGCCCTAACGGAAAGTCTGCCAGTCAAATATTATCTGTTCCTTCCCTACATACAAAAGTTTCCGACGCAGTCAGTATCAATATTTTGTAATTGAACCAGAGTTCGTTAGAGTGTGTCAAGTTATCATACGCTTGATATATATAACTGATGATTCCGTATATGAAATTGATGAGAAACAATCGAAGTGTTACAATTTGCTAGCGATTGTCATCTGTCTTTTTCGATGACACCGTCTACTAGTTCATTGCTAATCACAATCGCATCAAGCCGTCCAATGGGTAAAGTTGACTCTGTTTGTTACTGCTTGATATTCAATCATCAGTTCCATACGGATTGACATGTGTGAGAAATTCGATTTTATTCCTATCGCATCATACCCAACCTTTAAGGACATGAAGACTGTCGGAACATGCATTTAAAAGCTGTTCACCTCGGTTGCATGCCATAGGTCAAATAAAAAATGTAGCGGTTCATCATATTTATCAATGTGTGCGTGTGCTCTGTTTGGTTTTGTTCAGCGTTCTACTGGGAATCGCGAGCAACTAACTGGATACTCCAATTCGGTGTGCATCTTTAAGTACCGTCATGCACTCCTGCTTGCTCAACGAACCCTAACTAGTGATAATTTGGAAACAAAACACGATTGTAACTCTAACGACAGCAATAAGCCAGCCAATGTGTTAATGTAGCGTAAACGTGTAGTAGGTTGTTTCGATGAATAAACATGCGCACAATCTTCATCATTCCATTTTAGTGCCTATCGGCTGATTTATCTATTCTGTCAGACGATAGAGGTTGCCGAACACGTGGATCGGATAGATAACACAAAGTCTAATCACGTCCAGCACATGACTGAGTAGTGCTGATTTGCGATTATTTCACTAATGAAGCAGTACTCGGCGGTAATCATGACTACTGTAACCACATATCACATACAATTTTCTGAATCATTCATACTATCACTAACAGCTCCAACATGCTTAAATCCTCAGTGAACTACATATGAATTATATAGTGCACATAGAATTGCACAAGGTGATTACTATTGGATTTGTTGGCCGAATTATAATTGTGAAAACTAATGAGTAACCGTTGACTTTAATTGATTTGTCATCATTAGACAATAACAGCTGAGTGGTAACACTGTCCATCATGAGTTACCCAAGTGCTGATATATGCCACAAATACCCCCTCTGGATTTGGATAGTTTGTTGGTCTCTGGCTTGCATACATTCAATTAAGTCGCTTAACAGCAAAGACCTGAATAGCTGGAAAGTGCCAACTAATCAGCTCATACCTTATATGTGATTGGCATTGCTGTTAGTTTTGAATGGATTTTTCTGTGGATACGACCTCCTCGAGTTATCACTCTCATCTGTTAGATATAATTCATCTCTGAATACAAATTACGCGTTTTATTATTTTGAATGTCTGAGGTAATCTTGCTCCAAAAGTCAGCAAGTGAGTTAATCAGTAATGAGTGTAAACGATTTTCATTTAGCTGAAGATTTCTCGGAAAACCTATATAAGATATCAGAAGTTAATATATTTCATGCTGATGAATAGACGGGGATTTGGTTTGTTTTCAAGTTGACAATCACTCACAGTTGATCGCAGCCTCCGCATTCAGATAGACTTTCCAGCCAGGCTCTTTCGAAAAGAAGGGCCAGACTCGAGTTTTGCTCTCATTAAAGCTCTTCAGTAGTGCATATCCTTGCCACGGCCGGGGTTCGAACTCCGTCCAAGTTTTCACGAGGCAACCATGCTGACCACTGTGCCGTTGAATAGAGTTACCAGGATAGTTACGGTGTCTCCGTTCGAGAGGATCGGCCAGCCTGATCATTGCTCACAAGCGAGAGTGGTTGAACGTTCAGATTTGATAATTCGGTCGTGCCTGACGTGAGGTCAGTATCGCAGTGGTCAACACGGTTGCCTCATGATTGGAATGGCCGGAGTTCGAAACCCGGACGTTGCAAGGATATTTCATGCTGTTTAATTTCTAACAAACTCAGGTTGAACAATACGCACGCATGACCTAGGTCTTGTAATTCATCCAAATGTTTCGAGATTTACTGTTTTAGGTTTAAGTTTATACACTTCTAATCATACTGTTAATATGATTACTCGCCCTTACAGTAACAAGTCTACTACTACGACAATATTCACATAAGATCGGATTTAGGTGGTCCCACGTCTGTTTGACAACGTTAGCAGAAGGTCAAGATAAACATCGTGTCTAGCATAATTGATAACACCAGATGAGAGTGATAACTCGAGGAGGTCGTATCCACAGAAAAATCCACTCAAAACTAACAGCAGTGCCAATCGCATCTAAGGTATGAGCTGATTAGTTGGCAACACCAGTGCGATCCATGCGTCTGGGCACGGTCCGATCACTCCATGAACCCTGACGTACACAGGTGGAGATTTCAACAATTTCCCGCGTTCTGTTGGGAATAATGTAAAGGAGCACTAACATACAGATGCGGCTTACTAAATGGCACGAAATCAGTTGAACGAAAGGCAAAGAAATTGCTGAATGTACATTTCTGTCTGAAATACTGAGGTAATAAGCATAGAAACGAACAATACGTAGCAACTACGCACTATGAACCCATACAATTGCCTCCCTACAGCTTGTACTCAGTAAAACAACGGAAATTGAGGCCAAATTTGTCGAACAATGAATTTGAACCGGGAAGCCTGAAACATATTTTGACACAGCATACCACCATTCCAGTACACAGTACATTTTAGGAAATATTGTGTACCAAAAAGGCTTCACCCAGTACACGCAAGCACACTAACGCCCATATCTTAGCATGGCACTAGGACAGGGAGTGATAAGTCTTCTGGTCTCAAAAAGTGGCTTTCACATGCAAGAGTCCTTAGTTTTTTATGGTGTCATGTAACCAAAAGTCATGTATTTCCCCAGCTCGCATGAGTTATAGCTATTAGTAGGTAGGAACCACCCTCATGGAGAAAAAAAGTATTCATACGGATCATTTCGCCTGAAGACGCGTGACTTGGTGTGCTTGCGTGTTCACGCCGACTGTCATCCGAAGTCTGTTCTACATCGTCTACTGAATTCAAGTACACAAATTTTCAACGAACCAAATGAAGTGCAGTAAGGTCTGCCTGTGAAAATCACTGTGTAAAATCTTTTGAGGCAATTGTTTACAAGGGTTAACAATGTTGACATATACTAGAACGGCTTAAACCAAACGATTGCAAAACTGCCACCTACAGAAGGCCACTTTCATGCCTATGCTGAGGAAACTCTCTGACACCATGTGTGTATGAATTAGACAGGTAACTGAATATTGCGACCCCGGATTTGAGGACAACTTAAGATTTCTGACAAATCAACAAAGTGATGGTTGTACAAGGGTATGTCCGGAGAATTAAAACACAGTTCCTCGAGTTATCAGTGCATTACGCCGACAATGACCCACGGGAGTCTGAACTGGAAACTGTTTTGAGAATACAGCATGTAACAGTTCCCAGTATCTGTCCAGCTCTAAACACCGTTGATGGAACTACGGTAATTTATGCTGAGCAGTGTGATACGGTCAACTTTTTAAATCTATCATGCTGGACGACACAAAGTAAGCGAGTACAGAAATTCTAAGAGATGCGTCTGTATGGCATCTGCGTACGCTTATGTGGAAAGCCATAAATGCTCCGGGTCGCACGTTTGGTTTCACATCGCGCGTCACCCCGAACTGCCACAATAAAGGCTGTTGGTGAACGTACAAGAGATCACCGTAGCCTTAAAATGGTTTGTGAAAAGTTTTTAAGTAGAGCACATTTATTTTGTGCTTATGGCTGTGTTTTAAGCGCGATGCAACGCCCATTATCGATTGTAGACACCTAAGACAGAATTGTACGTTTGGACTGACCAGGAGCTGATAGATAGATGAACTGGTCCTTATCAGTGAATGTGACAACAATGTGTCGCAACTCAGGCTGCAGCTGAAGCGGGAACCATCACACTAAGTTGGGAGGACCAGCATTTTATTCTGGTGACCAATAACAGCGTTTACAGGACGGATACGGTACAGTTTACTAAGCGGTACTAGAAACTCAAGTAGCATGTGCGAGTAAGTACATTATGTTACCCGCCGAGAAGCCACTGTGCTACTCAAGGTAGTGGGACCGTCAGGAGCGCATACAAGCGCTGCTAGAAAATACAAAGGAATTTCCACACATGCATGACAAGGCTATAATGAAGGCAGTTAATCAACTGCAATGACACTTGTGTTTGCCTTTAAAAGAATCCCGTCAGGTTTGTTGACAATGCGGCAGTAAACCATTACCAAAAACAAGATAGAGTATAATGGTCACAAACCACTCTGTTACATTCGCCTGATTACTATACTCCTTCGCCGTTATGAGTACTGCAGAGTTACGTTATACGGGGACCAGTGCATTGTCGGCGTGGGTGAATATGGACGCTTGTTGGTTTGACGATGTAGCCCAAACAATCCGCCCTTCGGAATTCATCTGCCCAGTGCTCAGTCCTACTCATACTCCTAGTGATGCTAAACAACCGACTGAAAATTCTCATATGGCCTCTTGGGTTACAGACCAGGTGTAATTTGCAGGCGATAACTTAGCCTTCGATTCATTTATTTTCTATCCCTATTTATAAACGTTTCTTAAAAATAGCGTTAGACACGTGGAAGATTTCGGACGTAATAATAAAAACTGAAAACCTGACAAGTTGTTGACGGATCCCCATCAGTTTGGAGTGTACAGTCATACAGGGCTGTAATGCGTGCCACTTCGAACCACAGCCAGTCGGACATGATAAAGAACTGTGTGCAAGATCTGAACAGACAAGCTTGCTTTCCAGTTAGTGGTAATGGACAAAACATAAAGGTTACGTTTAGTTAATGTGTAAAAGATAAGTGCAGTTGGGTGGACGATCAGTGGATGAAAGTGGACATTAATCATTCCACTGTAGTTCTTTTTGATCGGAGCGGCTTCTGTGCCCGCTTCGCTACTCAGAAAACTTGCAAACCATGTGTCAAGCACACTCTCCCCAGGCACAGATCGAAGTTTCTTGAAAAACGAGTTTGGCACATTCTCTAAAAGCCGAATGTTGTGCCTACGATATCTATAACACTGTGGTCGGAACCTCTATCCGGTCTTTGATGTTCTGTCGGCCAATGCTGTACACTTTAAGAGAGTTTAATTCAAGGCATGGAATCGCAGCTCTGGTTTACCCCGCCTTCTTGTCCTGAACACACAAGTGACAGTGTACACGGTGGCAGAGTTGGATGAAAAATGACCTGTCATTTTTGGGACATAAGCATCGGCATCCCCTTAGCACCACTCCCACCACACTAACCATCATCTTTACCACCATCATCGTCTATTGGACCCTTTCATTCTCTCGCTGACCGTGGTCATCATCAGCATCATCAACAGCCGTTGCTTCCACTGCAACAGCACCATAGTCAGTTATGCAATCCTTCCGCTCCCACACTCATGCACACGCGCGTACGCACACCAGATCATCGACAAGCTCGAGTGTACCACACCCAATTGGAAAATTGATGCGGCAAATGGGCGGGGAATTGGTAAGATGCAAGCCGCCTTTCTTGGGGGAGGGGTGGTGCATTTGGGCTGTTTAGGTTACGCATTTATACGAAAGATGAGGCAGGCGGCTAGTCTCACTCTCACCCTTCTTGTGAGGTCAACTGAGGTTGTAGGCCTAAGCGGGCCTGCAGAATGAATCCGCGCCATCAGGTCAGCTTATCACCAGCGCCATGCCAACCGGGTTTATGTAAGGTGACTGGAAGGGAGGAGAACGGTTAGTGGGCTAGCAGCTGTCACAACACGGCGGTTGCGGCGGCGGCAGCAGCGTCAAAAGCAGCACCCACCACACAGCGACAACCTAATGGAATGGCGTCTGCAGGCAACGGAGTTCGCAAAGAAGAAATAGATGAGCCACGTGTCCACTGACAGAACACGCTGAGAGCCTGCAAGAGCAGTTGAGTGATCTTGTAAAGTAATCAGCATCCTGTGTAACTGGGCCGCGCTGAAATCTCCAACTAATAACTTATAGTGGCCACGAGTTTCACTGGCACGTGTCTGCTCTGCAGCAGGATGACTTCTAATTTTTACATTATTTACACCTGTATGCTGTTAAGTATCTTGTTGGATCATGTCATATTAACTGAAAAATCATGGAGGTTCGTTTAGGACTAAAAACTGACTTCGTACAGACCTAGAAGAAAAGGTGATTGTGTTAATTCGAAGTGTTAGTCAACCTGCCACTTGGGTGAATGAGAGCAACTCGTCTAAACTGAAAGGAACGCGTTAAGATGAGTAGAATGTCGGATTTAGTTTCGGGACGAATGTAAATGAAAGATGTGATTCGGAGTATGTGCGTGAATGTGTTTCAAGTGGGGCATAGCGATGCAGAAACGGTTTTAAGACCACCATTGGATAACGCTTTCGACATAGTTTGCGACAAACCAAATATAGTTTCAATAACGTGTATTCGAAGAATGGTCGTACACAGATTCGAGGAATAAAGAAACCTTCCGAACTGTAAGTTGATGGTTCTAGAAAGTGTTGGGTCAAGGTTGAACATCGCTCATATTGGATCATGGTCGTCGCACACAGATAGACTTTCGGGCCAGTGCCTTTCAGAACGGAACACTAGACTTGAGGTTCATTCTTGTAAGGGCTCGTCACGACCCAGGCCAGAACTCCGGTCATGCTTTCATGAGACAACCATATTGACCACTGCACCACCGACCTCGCAGAGGACACGACCGATTTCTTACGTCTAAATGCTCAACGACTTTCGCTCTTGAGTAATGATTAGGTAATATTTGGTCTCAAACAGACTTCGGGGCTGCTGTTGTCGAAAAGAGGTACTATGCCGGAGGTTCGATTGCTAAAATTCATCAGCAGTGCACATCACTTCATCGATTTCGAGTTGAATTGCAGTCATGTCGCTTGTATGCCACACTTTTTGACCACTAAGCCAACGCCCCCACAGTGAGCATCAATTGTTTACCACATCTAAACAGTCAGCCACATGGCAATACTGTTCAGGCAGCTCTACTACCCTGACAGACGACAGGACCACTGTCCTTCCAACTCTAGTTGGTCGTTGATAACGCGCACTTCCCAGTTAGTTTGAACTCGCGATTTTCAATGAGCCTGTTGCACAACATATTTGGTGGTTAACGAGCAACCGGGAAGACTGGCTGTGGCTAGGGAAACATAACCTGCATTCAACCTCAGCACTCACATTTACTTCCGCGGCCACGTTGTAGCACACAATTGTACTCTGTTTCGAGATTACAATGACGCTGGACAAGCCCAAATATTTTGGTATTGATATGTTCACCGAGCTTGGTATTTAGGTTGCAAACGTTTCATCACCAAGCGAGGTGACATCATCAGTGCGTGAGTGTTTCGGCCGAGACCCTTTGAATAGCGTCCACCGGTTGGGTTGTTTCCGTGTAACTTGCCTACTCAACATCTTCGCAGCTTCGTTTGGGTCCGAACTATGTACAAACAAAGTCGTTGGATTCGTACAGTTTTCGTGTAATTCAGATTCTGTCCTTTTTCCAGTTTGGATCTTATCAGTTTCTTGGTGAAACTACTAATGTTCACTAGTGATCACTTTCGAGAAATGTAGCGAGCAATGGGGAATGTGAACACACAAGAGTGTGCATAAGTTTCTGTCAAAGAAATGTAAGGTTGCATTTACCGTCAGAACTGAAGATAGCTCATATCATCAGTCAGCCATTCCCAAAATGGTGTCGACTGTGTTGTGCTGCGTGTTTCCTTACACAAAATATGAACAGTACACTCATCCGCCACATCCCTCAGACTTTAGATCTATCTCTACACTATGGGTTAATGTCATGCTTACACGTATACAATACGCAGGTCGCTTCAACGGTAACAATCGCTTTGTGCCTTGTGACAACCAAACAACTGTGGTACTAGCCTGAGTTTTCAGCTAACTAGGAATGACGCAATCTTCCAAATTTTATGAACGGCTTCTCCCAAAGAGCATCAGACTCTGGCTATCTGTCGACGTCACATACACCAAACCTATAATTTGAAACTTCTCTTTTCAGTCGCGTGAGTCTTAGTTGAGCAAACTCTTTTTCAGCCGACTTATTCTCATTTCCTTTTAAATCGGAGAAAGAAATTGATGGGCTGCAAAGGCAAATCGATCCGCTGGTTTCACGATACCTTGAGAACTCTCAGCTACTTGTCTCAAACTGTGTAACTGTTTGTCCTCTGGACTTGCATTACAAGACAAATTGAACAGTCTGTTAGAAAAATTTCTTAAGATTAGTAGAAAAATGATGAGGCAGCCAAAATAGGCTTTTTGATAGAGAGCAGTGCATTTTCGTGAGGTGAATATAAATCAGCAGATCCGAAATTGATCACTAACTCTCCTTTTAGGGCGATGTAACCCACTCAGAGCAGAGATGTTCGAATAATTGTGAAAAATAACTCCGGACCGATTTATTTTAACCATGGAGGAATGAATTACTTTTTATATCATATATACTTTGTAATCACCTTTGTACACAACTGATCAGACATCAGCTGAACATGACACACTGACTGGTGTTTTTACAGTTACAGGACGGAATGTAGGGTGAAATATTACAGCCAAATCAGATATGAAATGTAGGTTTCAAGATGTTCGAGAATTTAACCTTAGCCCATCTAAAAACTGGTAGCTAAAATGCAACCGATCATCATTAACTGTTAGTAATTACGAGAACGAGCTTTTTTTGTTATTCTGTTGAATTTTCAATGTTACTGTTTTTATTGAAAATTCCAATGCCGTCACTATTGTAAACTGATTGGGGTTATTTGGTCAAGTGCGTCAAAATATATAAACACACTTTTGTAAACGTCGTCCGTACTACAGCCAGCATATATGAGATAGTTGGAGGAGTTAATCAGGTTGCGTGGTTGTTGCAGTATTAGGAAACAAATGTACACAGCAAGCAAGTGAAACTAAAGTATCTGTGATTCAGCACCCAGCTGCTGATTGCTGATACGGGAAGTCGGTGCACCGTCCCACTGATACAACGGAAAGGATGTTTTAATGTAGCTGACGCTACGTCTCTCAAATTTCACACGAAATGGAGATTTACCAACTTGCATACGGAAGTCATTTGCATATCGCGCTTAAAACTCGCTGGGCAGTAAACGTAGGAAATCCGTTTGCAGGACTGAAGCCAACAGAGGGACCGGATAGTTCGTGTCTTACTTGAAACTAATTGCAGGTAAGCTTTCATTAAAACGGGATTAAATGACTACTTCTTCTGATCATAAGTTAACATTGCGATCCGCTCTCCTGATTCTTATTCGGGCACGCGAATGAAAATACGGGATGCACAAACCTAACAAACGACGGTAACCGAAAATTTAGCAAAGGTTTTCCTTCCGCATTTTTCTTACATTAAATTTAAGGAAAGTTGTGAATAATGCCTCCACGAATAAAGTCGAACAACTGTTGTTAGACAAAGTACAGTAGTGTACCGCTGATCACTTAAGCACGACCCTACATATCACGATTTTATCTCTGTGGCTAACATGGATATCTCGTGAAGATGGATATGTGGCAACTAGGCAAACAGGCACCAGTTTACATTGGTAAAAGAGAGACAGTGGAATTCAGCAGCACAACGAATGACATGGTATTTAGTGAAGCCGTGCAGTAACACTTAATTGATATGTCGGGAAAATATTAACATGACTTACCGTATTGTCCGCGTTTCAGTGAGCACAATTCCATCACCGTTACTATTAAGTTAACAAACTTTGTCCCTCCCATTACTTCGCCTGATCTGGGTTTTTAAACGCGCCTATTCTCAACTCGGTTTGAACGACATATCAATCACCAGAGCAACCTTTATGAAACTCACTCTCACATCATATAGCAGCCGGCAATCTGTTGATACGATACACCTACAAACCATTTTCACTGCATTAAACAAACAGGTTTACTATGGAAAAAATGTTTATAATACGAAGGTGAAAATAACAACAGGCAAATTTAGCGAATTTGTCGTCGTGTTGCTTCAGTCACCAATTTTGTATCCTATAGTCGTTCCTGTTACATGAATAAAAAAGATTCATTTTAAAACCAGTTCACAGACGTACGAACTATGTTGAGAATAAAATTTACTACATTGATATGAAGTTAAGTCAACAATCCGTATCCTACTGTCGGTTAACAAGTGAGTTAAGTGGTTGTAAAGTTATCTACGATGAGGTATATTAAAATGCTGACCTTTGACTCCTAACTTTTCATTGACTGGCTTCCACCCTGTTCGAGGTGGTGAAGTGTAAAGCGGCTTGAATGGGCAATTTTTGTCTAAAGAGAAATGCATGTATGCGTTTGATCGGATACTCCAATACCGACCGTTAGTTACTGGTTTACAACTAAAAGCACAAGGAATACTTTCACTTACTAAGCCACTGAAATAAATAGTACGTTTTCCACATTTCCAACTGCTGAATAAGCCCTTAAAAATTATTGTCCAATCAGATAGTGTGATGGTACCAGTGGAAACGAGCCGTTGACAGTTGCAGAAGCTGAAGTTCAGTTGTATTTTTGGTTAAACTATCACAATTATCAGGGCTCAGTCATTCGATTGTTTAGTGTCGTACAACTTTCACAGGACTGCTCAACACCCTGAAGTCTTCGATAAACATCCTTTTAGCCATAGTGTGTAATGCTCACTTCATTTCGCCTACTTTTTAGAGCCATGGTTACAGGGGCTTAAAACCGAAACACATGTTTTTATGGTTTCAACGAAGTAGTCCTCCCTTCATTGACTATTAGTCGGTTTGACCAAATGAAGTCGCTGATGATTGTATATAGTAGACAACGTAATCGTATGTAGACAACTTGCAAAATAACACGAGAGCATTTATTATTTAGAAAACCACGAAAGCTTGTCAGATAAAACTGACGGACAGCAACGAACGAATGGAAATTAGTCAAAAAGTTTTTTTGTGCTTGCCGTCTAAATTGAATTTATATGATGGGGTCAAAGTAATGTCCATAAGCAAAAACGTGTCTACGATTTAGAATATTATAGAATGACAGAAGTAACTTGTTCCTGTAAAGCCAATGAGGTATTGTGGTTAACGACGAGGAATGGTGCGCACTTAGTGCAGAATTGCTAAGTCAACTTTCTCGATTAAAATTAATCGGAGATTCTAAAAGATAGGACCGGGCTGAACACATTATATTCTCTTTAGCAAGGAAAACGAGCTAACTTCAGGCCGTACGCGATTCTTTAGTCTTAATTACCTAATGACTTTCTATGGAACTGGATAAAGATGTTGTCAATAAGGGAAAGGTTTGTTTAGCGGGCCCCCAATAGGACTATTCTACGTATATCTATTGCAGATAAGTACTTGGAAATTTGGTTACCTTCAAGTTTAATCTCACCGACGTATGATTTTGGTTTTCACAGTGAGACACTTTCCGGTCAGCCCCCTTAAATAAGAGTCACAAGATCCGAGTCTCGATCTTGTTAGAATTCGTCATTACTGCATATCCTGTTCTACTCCATGGCGTGGCAAGGATAGCACTAGTGGTGAGCCCTAATTAAAGGGAAACTGAAGTTTAGGGCTTCTGTTCAAAAGAGGCTGCCGGAAAATCCAAGCGATTGCGGAGGCTATGATCAAATGAGCGGTATTCAACAAACTGAGTATACTTCCAATATAGGACTTGACATAACGCCGTAAGCAGAGGAAAAGTCCAGTGTTTCCAAGATATGACAAGTCCATATGCGCGTTGCGGCCAGGGTTCTGTGTAACACATGAAAATTTTGAAGCAGTAGCTATTCTAGAGATGTATATTCCTAGTCAGAAGATACATGAAGTTAGTGGAAGCAAGCTTCACAGTAAAATGTTTCAAGACTCGGCACCAGCGCGACGGCTAGTCGCCCTGCTTCCTTCCCAGAAGGACACCAGATGTCGAAACTGAGACAAACCTGGTGAGTTGTTGAGGTGGCATGCGAAACAACAAAAAGAATGGAAAATTTTCTTTGCGTGCGCATATGTTCAACACTGTTTCTCAGAACATCCGCCATCGTACCACCACAATGAGTCCATCATACACCAGTAGCTGTTTCCAGGCTGCGAGGGCGACAGGTGGTCGGCAAGTGGCTTACATTTGTTTATGCCGAATTTTAGAACCTAACAGCAGGACCTAACGCGCCGATCCAGTGTATGCGCATCATTTAGCGGAGCCCTCTACGTTTTTCTGACCTTTGAAACCCCCCTGCCTTCTGCTTCACTCACACTTCTATGAGCCCGATTGCACGTACAAAGGAACCTGTGAGCTAGATCTCAGTGCTTATTAACACCCCAACGACAATCAACGGTTTCTCCCCTACTTCGACTCAAGGTTAAAATCTTCGAGATAGGCTTAACTCTTGCAGCCTTCGTGTTGTGAGCGGAAACATTTAACAAGCTATTATCATGCACTGTTTAATATTCCTTTACTATGGATGGACAAAGTCTACTTTAAGTTGTGACGTACCTTCAACAGTAAATACTGGTGACTAAATTGTCTTAACCTAAGTGCGTCAAGTAGCTCGTTTTAAAAATAAGACAGCAAACTACTCCAGTCCAGTTTCGATTAATATGGAAGAGTCCGCTGACCCCTGGTCGGCATCAGTAAGTTTTGTCTTGTAACCTAGAATTACTACGTGATCATTTAAGAACTTACAATATTAAACGATTTCGATGAGTTTTGCCAAATTTTAACATTTTACCTCCAAAGAAGTTCACCGTCTTGTTATAATATTCCGTTTACAACCGTAAGGTAAGTGTTTAACGCCACGTACTGACTAACAAGTGTGCTAAAGTTTAGAACACACGAGGGAGCTAATGATGTGAAAAATCGTCAAGAAGCATCTCAAAGCAACGTTAAGAACCTTTTTTTCACAAGAATTTCCTCAATACCCAAGTAGCTTTAACCAATTCAGGCCGTAACTTCATGTATGTGTCATTAAAAAATAGTTTGACATGGTTAACTACTTATGAATTAGTGGACGAATTCTGCTCCCCACACGATAACATGTAGTTTTGTTTTCCGCAGTATGCACTGTATGCACCATTATTTGTTTAATTCAGGTACTTCTGTCAAAAAAATTTTTCCATCCTCTATCGTTGTAGTGTGATCGAACAACCATAGATTGTTCTTATTTTTAAAACTTAATCAAATCATTGTGCTTGACCATCATGGGATGGGTGTGTGACTGAAAAAAACCGGTTTGCTACCAATTAAGTTATTAGTTTGCTCCGCTGCCGAGTGATCTTTGCTTGCCGTGTTCAGTAATGAACAAAACCAGTCGAGGGAAACTGTCGTCTTGACAGCGGTCCTAGAAGTACAGTGAATGAAACCCATTTTCTTGAAATTTACTTGACCCAGTTTTCCAGTCGACTCCCTTTTGAACGAGTTGGAGAAAAGCCAACCTGCATTATCACACACCAGTACTAATACGGTCTCACCTATTAAAATAACCACGTTTCATTGCTACTAAACCTGTCGGGGAGTTCCCATCTGTTCCAGATCAGTCCCAAGTCCTGTCAACACCCGCCCTTCCAACTTTCAACACATAACCAGGATGCATGTTGTATTGATACAAAGTCACATCTTACTTCAAACATGTTTGTTGCAAACTGACTAACATGACTAACATGCTTTATTTCCCACAGCGATAGGTAACGCCAATTGACATAGCTGTCGACGTCTTGTTGACATCGAATGCTGGTGCTACCGTGTCATTGTGTACCCCAGGCCTCATTATGAACAGGGTGTAGTATTCTGAAAAATAATTGGTTTATTAGAACAGAATACAGAACCCGTAGTTCGGTGTGCACGCTAGAATTTGCTTACATATATGTATACAATTAGAGACAGCAGGCGATCGGAGCGCTCAGTTTGTAGGTTTTCAAAAGGATGAGTGGACCTCACCGGTAAATCAGTGTCTGGTTGAATGCAACTACTGATATCCAGTGTGAGTGGTTTTCACGCTGAAAACTGAACTGTTTGAGAAATCCTGCCGAGGCAGTCGATCCCCTGAATCATTTGGTGGATTCCATATGAGACCGTGGGACGGGTGGGTAACAGAGTCCAAATGTGAAACTTCCGAGCTCCTGGTGTGGCTTCGTAGCTAAGCTGGTAGACCGCTTGCCGCGTTGAGGCATGCTGTGTCTGTCGCTGGTTCGAATCCAGCCGAAGCCCTGACTTTTCATAGTTGGGTCTCATCTAGAAACCTGTTTAAGTCAGGTGGTGCACCTTCATCCATAGTGAATACACGCGTGCGTGGTATCTTTTAAGAAAATCTGATTATTCACTGAGTATGTATTTCAATCTGTGGTAAGTTTAAGAACCATTCCACATTACTTGCAAGGGGGAAAAGGTTTGCGGTACATGACGAGTAATCCACTTCACCCTGGGTTTCACCTGGTTGCTTCAGTTATGCAATAATTTCGACTGAGCCGAACAAGTCGGGACGCATTACGACAGCCCTCCAATGCTAGAACTTATTCCCGCAAAGACTCCAAATGCCCGCTGTAAGTATTCTTTATTCCGGGTTGCCATTACATGAGTAGAGCTGTTTTTCCCTTCCACCGTCAAAAAAGCAGACTTCCTTTGATTAGAGGTTTTCGTTAGTTTACTTTTGCTAAGGAAATACACAAGATGGCCTGTTGATAGCGCTGTTTTTCACTTTCAAAAATATTAACTTCCTGAGGAATTGGCGGTTCGGTACGAAGGAATCGCAGACGGTATTTTGCCATTTCGACAACCTGTTTGATAGTCTGGATTACACTGCATAATTGGTCTGTGCACTCCACTTCCACAAATCAAGATATTTTTTTATTTACTTGGGACGTAGTGACATATATTTATTCAGGAAGGATAACTTCCCTTCAGTGTATACTTTTCGAATATATCTTAAGTAGGCAAGGTGGGATCTAGGTGTTCATTCCCGTTAAGCAAGGACTGGCAGTAGACAGTAACTGCTGCTCAAAGAATAGACGCGCACGAACCAAACCTTATGAAAAACTGCGAGAGCAATGTTTGATGTGTTAAATCAAGTACTGTTCATTCACTAAACGAAGTCCGTAATATGCGTTCAAGGAATCCTCGTTACGAACGGAACAAAGCATTTTACAGATTGCTTCACTGGTAGCTTTCCAAGACATCATGGCTAGTACACGCCTAATAAAATAGTTCATTATCTTACTTCATACATCCCTATGTCTTGAGCCCCCAGATATCGTAAATCAGGGTTTGTATTCGATCGTAAAATGATAAGTTTGATGTCACTAAGATCACCGTCGAGGTGAGTGATACAGGTGTTCAGTAGTAGCGGAATTATCGCTGTTGTTTTAATAGTAACCAAAATCCACGTAATGATCCTAGCCAATTAGAATACAGTACGATATGTTCACAACCTCGCGAAACGTGTTTCGGTGTGTAAGGTGCTGACAACATGTGTTACTCTCCTTGACGGTCATCACAGCTGGGTCAGAGTACAACAGCATGGAAACTCTTGACGGACGTAACGGGGACTAAGAGTCTTCAGATATCACGAGTAATTAACTTAGTCTGACAATTAAATCTCTTGCTTTGGAGCATGTGTAAAATCGTTTGTTGTCAGCTATATCGAGCCGAGTGCTATGTTAAATCCCTTCAAACGTCACGCAATGCTACCGTTGATCTTTCAATCGGTGGTGTCCCGGTAGCCAAGTTCTAGTTGCAAAGCTCAGGAATATGTGAGATTCACCTTCGAGCAGTAGCCAAGAATGCACAAGTAGATTACCAAATGCAAGTTCAGTGGAACACAACCTTGGTATAGAGTTGACCGTAATAGGAGAGCCGCCATATCTGTTTCGGCACTAAATGTTTTTTTAAATTAGGAAATTGGTCCCCGTAAGGATATGGTCTTTGTTCGTCTAGGCTTTGGGAGGGGCTAGTGAAGGTAATCCAAAAACGGAACCAAACTGATATATTAGCTTGGCTGACGTTTTAAAATGCTTAAATTCTAAAGGCATTTTGACTGGAAACGAGAATAAATCAACTGCGTAATTCGTAATTCAGTGTTGTCCTAATTCCAGGGTATCCTATAATTAGTTGATGTACTGTGTTCAAACGAATGTGGTTACATGTATATTAGGGGTTAATGGGTGTCGTACAGGGCTCGGGCATAAAGCCGAACAAAGTTTATTTTATAAGAAGCGACTGCTGTGGGGTACTAATAATCCCCTCATTTGGCTATTGCAAGTCAGTGTCTAATACCAAGCATTACCGCATGCCTACATGAAGACAGATGACATAACATTCATTCAGTGAGTTACTTCAGATGCACCCTCCTAGGTTAAACTCAGTTTAGCATCCTTTTTTTAAAAGGAGTGCACATCCACACTACAATGCTGTTCTCTCGTACGATTCTTGAAACATTCAGTTCACCGCTCATCGATTGTTGTTAGACAGAAGGAAAGAGTTATCCAATGGCACACGTGTTTCAGCCGCTAATTAACTACTTGTTAGATAGTAGGTGGAAGATCTTAGCCAACCTACAGAAGTTAACAAGGAGACAATTTTGGACGTTGTGAAACTGTGGTTTGTAGAAGTTACCAATATTATTCTTGTTTATTTTATTGTCAGGTCTCAACAAATACATGTTCGCTGATGAAAACATTTTAAGGCTTACACTAAAGGCAGCCCAGAAAATGATTAAGAGGCTAAGCCTTGACCATGAATTTTTCCATGTCTCTAGTCAACTCGTATCTGAAACTCCTCCTAATTCCTACGTCTAAGAACCACAATGAGGTGTATTTTCGTATCCACCAGGTATTACGCACAGCAGGAAACCGGACCCGTATCCACCGGTTTCCTCGTGTAACAGGGAGCCGAAGTGCAATTACCTGCGGTGAATTTGCATATTCAAAGCACCAGCAACCAAGATGTTTGGAGCCTGCTCCCAGGTTGATCATGTTTGCCAGCAGCTAGTCTTGTTTGATCCTAGCAGATGGACCCAGCAGAATGCCCACGTCTATACACCGACAGGCCTCGATATCCGGACGATCAAGTGGTAATTGCTTATGTCCACGTCGTCCGTGGAATGTATAAAAATACATAAATCATTCAGGCATCATGAAGAGTATCTGCACATGGAGACGGCTTAACTGACACAGCGACTAGAGCTATTGTTTTATTCGGCGTGGGAAACTTGAAACAATGGTCTTCACACAATGACTGTTTTGTCGGATTCTGGGCGGGGGGGAGTGGATAGAGGTGGAAAATCGGAACACGGTTCTTAGCGTCCTAGCCGCAGACACCGGGCTTCATGTTCAGGCGACGGTCACGGCCCCCTGGGGTTTAAACCTGACAGCGCATGGGCATCGCCAAACGTATGCGTTGCAGATGAAACCAGGTACGCCTGGATCACCTATTTACCGTTAGTTATCTGCAACGGGTTAGCGGGCGACTGAAATCTTTTCCTACCAGTTTGTAACTGAGATGGTGATCAAACTGTTAATCATACTGAATTACTGTTCTTAATAGTGCTTACGTATGACTGCGTGATTTCTCAACGGAAAGAAAAGGTTAGTTGAATTGCATGAAGAAATGAAGGCGAACACAACGTGGCTTCGACATATATGGCAGATACAATTGTTTCTTATGTGGATCAGGGATTTAATTACAGTAACGGCTGGTTTGAATCCAACGGAAGCCCTGACTTTTCACAGTTGGGTCTCATCTAAAGGCACATATTAAATTGAACAGCTGAACTCTCATTTCATTCAAATCACACTGGAATGAACCAAGTAGGTGGGATGCTGTTTCCGCCTGCAACCTGCGTGTCAACTTCAGTGAAACTGTTTGTCGGGTTGCCGTGTTAAACATTCATTACTCACTCCTTGGTATACTGTATGAACTTGAATATTGATTGTCTTATTTGACAGTAGTATTTCACCTTACTAACTGTAATACCTACAGAATGGCCGGCACCAGATACAGATATACTTTGGGTTCTACTGTTTGCGATTTCTTGAGCACAGCTTATAACAGTTACGAAAGCAGAATGGTTATCTGTATGTGAATGAGACGCTACTAAGAGTTGATTCCAATAAGGAAAACTCAGTAGAACGCATTCTAGTTACTTCACGTTTTCTACGCCCTCACTGAATGTGCTCGATTGTTTTCATAACGTTGCCACCGTAATGTTTGCCGTGTGGCTGCGCGAAGTTTTACAGTGCCATTATCAAACCCAGAATACCGTTCGGTCATAAAATGCTGTTTCTAAAGATCCCTATATTAAGCATCTCTTTAGAAGCCGACCTTGCCGGTAAACCGACATTCTGAGCAAACGAACTTACGATCTTGTCTTAGAGGCAATGAATTATGAATGGTGCTTACTCGGTCGAATTCCGTCAGACTGTGATTCTCCCTTACGCCATCGTTTTCACTTAGGTGACTCTAGGCCTTCCATATAAATCCCACCAAGGGAACAGCTTTAATAAGGGTTGTGTTATTTTTACAATGGTTTGGGTCATCATTGTCTTACGCACATCTTCCAGCAAACTTGAGGAAAGAAGAAACCGAAAACTGCCGAATTTGACACAATCGATTTATACTATCGATCAGTTTTGACATGACACTCTTGTTCCTACCTTCACATCAGGACCACACAACCCTGGTTTGCTTTTGTTTGCTGTTGAATGTAACGTGTGAAATGATGGCCGGAATTTTTTGGGCATGAATCGTGTTTTCGAACCGGCCTAGGTTCAAAAAGAAAGTTCGGCATATGTGTGTATGTGAACGAGTGCAAGCCTTCAGTGATGTCCGTATCAAAGGTCAGCCGCTTACCGCCATTATGCGTGACGTGTTGGCGTCTTGCTCGCCAGCTATTTCCATTTGTATCTTGCGCACGCATGTGGTTGTGTGTGTGTGTGTGTTCGTGTCCGCTAGCATTGCAGCGTTCTGACCAAGTCAATTAGGAGGCCATGTTTAATGGTGCCTTACGTGAAACAGAGAATGCACTAAACCATGCTATCGTATACGATACCGAGTCAAACCACACTGCACCTCGACCGTCTAAGTCATAGCAAAGACCGTACACAGATTGCGTCGACTTGGCCCTTTGCATGCGTGCGACATGTCAACCACCTCCCCCGTCGACCTAACAACGGCGGCGTTTTGACAGGCAATAGCACCTAGACAGACAATCAATAGCATCGTCAATGTATGCACAAGGTACCGCGCGTTCGTGCGTGCGCAATGTGGTGGAACGTTGACGACGGGCGGCGACTTGACCATATGACTGACTGTGGGTAGGTCGAAAATTGTGCATTGGACTCAGCATGATCAACAGCAGCCAAAGAAACAGTGACTTTGTTGCCAGTTGAAACAGTGCAGTCGACAGTCATAATTATAGCGATGACAACCGCAACGATCTTATCAGGACGAAGTTTGAGAACCTCAGTTAGTGCGACGATCCGACATCATCGTCGCATGAGGTGTTACTATCTAAACGTATCAAGCAACCTGCATCATATCAACTTAACACAGTAGTGAGTGTAATTTTTTATCCGAAAGCGTGACTGATATGCACTCAAGTAATAGGTATGTCGTCATCTCCTAATTGTGTCGACCACAAACTCTAAGGAGAAACAGAAATGACCTCGGTGGGAAGAAACCAGCCTTTAATTCTATTACCATTTGTTTTTGAAACCGAGTTTGATTCTTAACCGGATTTTATTTTGGGCTGCAATCTGCTTCCAAAACTCCCGGTTTGCCTGTTACATCAGATGTCATGTTTGCTGGCTTTTTAGTCTGGGTAGTAATCAAATTAGATATGACAGTTGTATATAGGAAGCAAGATTTCCTTCTCTTTGTAAGTATGCCAGAGATTGGTCTATAAGGGAAATTGATCGTCGTTAACCGCTGCGAATATATTGGGCAGTCAGTCAAAATTGATGTGATCTGGACGCTTATTATAGGTTACTCTCAAGAAATAAAACGTGTTGCACTTAATGACTATGCTTGTCCGACTATCAACAGTCGTAAACGATACAAACGTCCACATTATCTATCAAGGCAGATATCAAAAATGGGCCACTTAAACTACATATAATTAATTTCCAAATTCTTAAATGGAGTTAGGAATTAATATGGCATAGTCTTCTGGGAGTCTAACAGTTCAAGTTATCCAATCACTTCTTAGAAGCACGGTTAGACTGCCAGTTTAAACAATAAGTTGAAGCCAAGAAACGGCTTGGCGGTAATTTGATGTTAACGAGAATAAACATCAATACCGCATGGTTACCGCTTAGAACCACGATACTCATCGTTTTCAGTAAACCTTCAACTGAACTAGTTGCGACCAACTCACATGACCCTTAGAGCGTCTCAATGCAGTTGAAAATTTGTACCGTAAAAATAGGTCACAGAAAAATACAACCTTGAATAATTGAAAACTTTTCATGATTCACCCGTGACAATCACCAATCACCTAGTAACAACACTGGTGTGTCCATACCTGCACACTACGTGAGAACGAGTGTACAACCGATTTATTCGTTTAACAACTAAGGAGGATAACTGTGATACACACCCCCAAATGGGCGTTGACGACTTTAAGCAATTCCCTTCCAGTTTTTCAGATTACTGGTTTGTTCAGTCACGTATACCGGGCTCAGTGCTCTGTCGGATGAATCGAACATTAGAATAAAGCATTTTTGTCCAACGAACACCTTCAGAAGGTGGGTACTCTTCTGGAAATCTGTCCTCACAAACCCCTCCAAAACATTTTTTGAAATGACAATGGTTTAGTTTCTTAAGAAAAAAGACTTTTGGGATTATACCTAGTTCAATAACTCATACTTGACATGACGGATAGCCATACTGCACTAACATATCCTCCACAGGGGTGGCCACACACAACTGAGACTGAATCTCTCAACCGCATATTGCTTGCAGCTTCGCCAGAATGAAGTTTCTTCCTCCCAGTAATGATAAAAAATTAAGCCGAGTTTTGTTATAATGTTTTCTGATAGACTAATGTTGTTCACTAACTAGCTTGAATGGTAAACGAAAGAAAAAAAGCATTTACACAATGTACTGCGATCGGGAAATAAAAGATACTAGCATTATCATGTTAGTCGAGAGTCATCAGGTTCCGTTGCGGTTACTTATTTTCCAACATGTTCTGGACATCTTTTATGAGACCATGCTGTTGCCCAACAGCAAACGCTAATTACAGTGTTGTATTTTAATTCGGGATTTCATGGGAAAATTTTTTTCTTCTTTCCTTTTTGTGCGCCTTCATACTTGTAGGATGGTAACATAAATGTCAAGGTTAACGGATGTCTCCCGGTAGTATATTGTCCATGTTATTGACAGTAGTCTTAGTGAGATTATAATGTCACTGCCAATTACGTCTCGTTTAATGTCTCACAAGATCACGGTGTTTCATGTTTTGTACTGTGCATTTTCAGATCGAGTTCCTTTATTGAGAACAAACGAACTGCCCAAAAGACAACTATTTTCCTGGAATTCGCTTCACGATGATGCAGTGCCATGATGTTAAATTACATTCCTTATCTTCCTAACGTTTCAAAGTTATACTCATTAAAAAATGTGACACAGTGTGACACTCTGAATTCGATCGTGCATTCTACAACTTTAAGTTAAAATCGTTAAACGAAGATAACAATTACGCGTGTTTTAACACAGAACTGTGAAAAACGCCATATCGAATGATTTTTATCGTAAACTGGTCGATCTGGTAATACCATACATATGTTTGTACAACTGTAGGAGAGCTCCTAAAAGTCAGTTTTCAGTGTAAGATGGGTAGGAACGTTAATTTCGTTGTTATCAAACTGTCGTGAATAAACACGAAATCTCTTGGAGAATCATTTTCAAAACCAGTAATTGTTACTGTTAAACTTTAGTCCATTTCGTAAGCCAATGTGATAATTAACTTGTTCGCACAAGGGATTGAAGTGACCTTTTCTCTGACCTGCTACATGGGTAACACAAGAGCAAACAGATGTATGTTTTCAAGTTGACCATCAATCAAATTTGATCGCAGCCTTCGCATTCAGATAGATTTTCCGGCCATCATCCTTCGAAAAGAAGCACTAGACTCGAATTTCGCTCTCATTAGAGCTCATCAGTAGTTCATATCCTTGCCACGGTCGAGATTTGAACTCCGGCCATTCCAACGATGAGACAACCGCGATGACCACTGCGCCATTGACCTCACATTAGGCACGACCGAATTATCAAATCTGATATATGTTTTTCCATCCATATTGACGATAAGATAGTAAAATAGAGGAAACTTGACTGTAAGAGAAATGTTTCTACTGCATCTAATAAGAGTACCTACAATGTAAGAACTAATCCATTAAACGGTAACTTGGGAACGTATTACCACCAACTGCCCTAACCACGCAAACTACGTAGTGTTTTTTCGGACCAGGTGAATCAGTCACAAAGTTGGAAAAACAAAATGCAAAACAAACAGGGACAACCATATTAACCAGAAGGTGGTAGACCATTGATAGAGTATACGAAGAAGCTACTAAATGCAATGTGTGAAAACCTAAGCCGACCTGGATTCGACACAGTCAGCCAGATAGGGTCCCGCGAAATTCTGGTCTCAGATAAACAGGGGCTATCCAACCAGATAGAGAGAGCTACTGACCCAGCCGTCAGTGTAGGTGAACTTGACGGACGCGAAAATTGCTTTCGTTTATTCTCTCCGTTGAAAGACTTGTCCGTTTAACTGATAATTCGAAAAATTTCGGCATATTTTTACTGGAAGCAGAGCAGGTGAAATTAAAAGGGGGACAAACGAACAACACCAAAGATTTACGCAGCCTCCTTGAATCCAACTTGAATATCTTACAATGATCAGGAATATTTCACTCGTCGATCACAGGTTAGAAGAGGGTCCCACGATTGATTTTGAAAAATGTATGGAGGAATTTCAGCGAGTACTGAAACCTTTGCTGGGACTGCTGAAAGTACGAAGACCGAATGGGTTGTAAACAAAATCGGCCGGTTCAAATTATGTGATTTACAGTCCACGACCTTCCATCATCGAGCGTGAATCTTATGAATGGCTGGATGAAATGGTTTTTCTGTCGGACAGTACAACTCCTTCTACTCTCCCGAAAGTCACATCACCGACAAACCTCACTGTGTGGGTGCATCGATTCTATTTCAGATTCATTTTGCAAATGCACCCAATCCTTTACCTTCGGCGACTCGGACAAACCAGCAACTACCTTTGCACGTTTGTCACATAATGTGTTACCTTCAGATTCGCTTGGATACTTACGTCAAGTCAAATAATGAAGCACGTTTTCCGGGAACGAAACGTTACCAACTCCATTATAGCCAGCTGCTTATAGATCGTTCTAAAGTGAATGGTACTAGAATCTTAACAGACCAATCTCCAACACATGCGTTATCCAAATTTTAACATGTCAAATATTTTCCATTGTACCACTCCAAAAATCCAACTGTCTTTGAGCACCGAAATAAGCAAGGTATGAAATGCACTGCATCAACTCAGCTAGCTGAAATCTTGTACACAAATGCAGCAAAATACACTTAGATAATCAGTCGACCGATCAAGCACTGTTAATTCGTACAACAAAATGATTTCATTTTACCATGTTCAATTTCTCGTTTTCCGTTCCCTAGCTTCGAAACAGTTACTGCAAAAGAGCGCTCGCAGACAATTATCGAAGCAATCCTCTCAAACATCAAACGGAAACAAGAGCTTCACGCCTGGGATAACGAAACAAGTCACCAAGGATACCAACCCGGAAACCGCTGGTTACGTCCACGAACGTGTCAACACCAAAGCATCTTCCACAAAATTCGATTTAGAAGATTCCCCCATTTGGACTGGTGACGACACAAGCGGAGATACCGGCGCGAATAGCTGCAAACAGTCTACTACTTTGGGTGAAAATGGGTCGGACAGTGAGGATTTTACTTACCTTGGTCAAACCCACGACTCCAAACGTACACGAACTGCGTACACAAGGCAACAAATATTAGAACTTGAAAAAGAATTTCACTACAACAAATACCTGACAAGGAAGAGACGTCTGGAGATTGCACACACATTAACCTTATCCGAAAGACAGATCAAAATATGGTTCCAAAATCGACGGATGAAATGGAAGAAGGAGCATCATCTTCCCGGCATGAAGCAACGTCTTATCGACTCACGTTCCCCCGTGACGATGAGACCAAACATGTGCTCTCCTGTCAGTGTCCAAATTCCCCCAGTTCCGATGCAAAATTCCCTACTTTCTCAGGATTATCGATCCGTTATGGAACCTGGTGGTTGCAGGCTGCCCGTAGAGTTCTATTCCCCGTTAGCCAATAATTCCTTACCTTTATCTTCAACCGATAACTGGGCGCATGCTACTTTAGGCCACTCTTTGTCTTTCAGTTCATCCAGCCTAGCGCTCACCACCATACCCAGCACCATGTCACCTGGATCAAACCTTGTGTATGCTCCAACTCAGTATAATTCCATGACTGATAACAGAAACCCACCCACAGTCGTACGACCAACTTATATGATCGGTCAGGAACAACACGTGTTACCCGACAACTGTTCCGTGGGACTGTCTTTATCCCCGACATTAAGATTTGGTGTGCAATCGACCCCTGAAGAAACCCCATCCATCAGGTTTGTGCCCAACTTGTCACAGACTTACAATCATCTCACAGAAAGCAAAACAGTACATCGATACCTGAATCTAACCAAGTCGCTTGCGCTGAACGTGATGGGTACAGAATCCTATGAAATATGCAATCGCAGTAACGCTAGTGATAGCAGTTTGAGTAATGGTCAGAGTAGTAGAGAGGCAGACGATTGACGTTCACCTCTTTTCAGCATTTATTCTACAAGATGATGGCTCACACAATCATACGAAAGACGATACCACATCTACCAATCAGCTACTGTGTGCCCTTGAAATCCACCGTGCATTCCTTATTACCTCAAAGTTAATGAGTATTCAGCAATACTCAAATGTACTGAGTTGGAGCTTACCAAATTTCAGGATTTCGTTCAAACAGAACCCATGTTTTACTACCAATGTGATTGAGACATATTTTAAGCGCTGTACACACGAACACAATGTCATTCATTATTATACATCTTAAGTATGACCCAATCTGCTCTTTGTGGTTTCAGACAATCTCAAGAAATAGCCATGTAAAGTGTACAGATTTTCATTACGTCACAGCAGATGTATTTTAAAGTGAGCACTAGCGCCTGAGGAAACCGAACGTAGGATAGCTGAAGCAGTATGGTCAGTAAAGCAGCTTTGGCAAATTAATAGGGCGATTATTGTTTGCCTTTATAGCAATCAACACATCTAGCTTAAATGGAGAGATACTTTTTTTATTCCGAGTGCTACCAAGCGGACTTGTTCATTTAAACGTTGGCTTCAAATTATCACTCACTGTTAGGATGATCTTGCATAAATTAATGTGCAGTTATTTAATACCTAATGTAACGTAAAGAAATGGCTGACGGTGGAGTGATCAGCTGCGCGTTGCGAGAGAATTCTCTGCGGTGTTGAAGTAAGGAAACATCCCAGCATTTCTTTATTTTATACCCCAATCGATTTTCTAACTTTACTCTTAAAATACCAAGGGGTTATGTAATAATACTTATGGTTAACGTCGGGAACCACTAAGTAAATATATGCACCTGTTTGGCCAACTGCCGTTTACAATCATACCTACGTACCCTATGGGCACTTCACTGTTGTAAAGCACAATCCACCCGCATAATTCGAGCGTTCTTCCAGTCGTTTACTTCGGTCTGGAACGCATATTTGAGACATTGTCTAGAGTGGCCACAAGCACGAGGATAACCTCGTTGATCAGTGATAAGTCGTCACGAGCAAGACTGCAATGTTTACCCTCCCATGACGTTATCTAATGATACATCTGAAAAACCACAATGGGCTGTAAGTAGCGAGGACGTGAACAGGTGAAGGTGAGTGAATTCCTTATCTCAAGCCTTCGACATATCGTCCACTTTTATGGGCAAGAGTGCAGCCACAACCTCCAACACACGTCATACACTTTGGTGCCTGATGTTCATTTTCGCACGCCTTTCTTGCGATATCGACCTCGTTGGAATTGAATCTGTTTTCTCAAGCTCTTCATCGCTTCTTTGATTTGTTTGGGCTGACTTCCGGTCCCAAAATGCGACGCCGTAGGAATGTCGGTTTTACATCTTTGATCTTCCCGTTAACTTGTTGGTCAGTCGGCTGGTCCGTAGTTGTCCCGTGTGACAAGGTGACTCTTTGCCCGCGCTTCGCTTGTGCGACCGGTCAAGTATGTGCGGTTGTACACATGTATATCTTAGTACAAGCGCTTATGCATTTCTGTGTATTGCTGTGTGACTATCTGCGGACCTCGGTCGTAGTTGACCGTAAGTTCATGAGTGTTCAGAGCGAATTGCTAAACTAGGCGCACCATTGTTTGTTTCTGCCTGAAAGTGCGCACGAGAGATTTTTGACTAGCGTCAACCCAATTTGACAAGCTTAAAGCTTTTCTAACCCACGAGAATCCCGCCTATGTTCAAAGAATTCTTGTGGTGACACTTCCCAGTTTATAGGTACGCATCCTTACGTGTGTACACATGTATAGCTACACACACACATAGAGAGAGAAAACGGGGTAAAGAGATTCAGAAGAAGCAAATACTGTTGAACAGAAAGCGACCAATTTGCTAATCAAAACCACGTGCATTTGTGTTAAATAGGTGTTGCTGGCTAGGCCAGTTACCTCAATCGACTGTCAACTTTTCAGGGCAACCAAATGACAAGCAATGGCAGTAAAGGTAAGGACAACAGGAAGGGACACGTTGAACGATACGAGCACATTTAGTGCGTTTGACAACGTATTAAATCGGGTATTACCTATACAGAGCCCAGTGAGCGGGAAGCAACAAGTAAATCCGGTGCTCTACCAGCTAACTTGAGCCATTTGGCCGACATTCGAAGCGTTGTGTGATGGCGGAGGATGAACGCACGGAAGTCGCATTCGTTAGCATTTTCCCATTTTATGTCAGTCGGCCCAACTGCACGTCAACGATTCGTTTGATTGTTGCCCACTGTCGGTTCTGGCAAATGGGTCAACATTAGTGCAATGTCAATTCGATGCTGCGCCTTGTTCATAATGGAATCAAGAAAATGTATGCAATTAATGATTAGTACCTTAAGAACCAGCTTAATGGGTAAAGCTGATTTCGTTAAATAATGGTTGCGTAAAAAGAAATGAACTCAGACCCTCAGTAAGTCTTAAGAGAGCATTCAATAATTTTATCCTTCAATTAGTTGAGGACATCTTAACAATCGATAGGTATCCTCAGTATTAACGATATTTCGTTTGTGACATTAAAGTTGTCACACGAGGCTGATTTTTAAAGAGCTGACTCTGCACTTTCCGGACCGAAAGTTAGTTCCATTTATACAATACTCTAGGCTACAGCAACTAGAGCGGTGGAAGGTGCAGTCCACACAAAAATGCAGACTGTAGGTACGAAACAGTTTCCGGAAATAACCATATCCTTCCGTTTGCCACACATCAGTCTGATGAATTAAATTATGCAACCTGCTGTTATCTTCCTGTGGTGCAAAAACCTGTTGTATATCACGCATACCGAGTGGTACAAGCAAGCGAAATGGATATACTCATCATATGGGCTTTCACACACAAGCGTGCGTAACACTGACTTCGGAGAATACAGTCAGCCCATCACTAGTTGACCACTTGACTGGCGCGTGCGCCATTTTCACACACTCACCAACATTTATTCCGCCGAGATTGCAACCTATGGCTCGCCCTATCACTTACGGTCTTCATTGATCGGTTTTGATCTTCAAGTGTAATTCATGCGGCTTTATTGGTTTAAAGGTCTTGTGGGAACGGTAGAAAAACGTGTAAAAATAACCAGTTGTAAAATATCCGCACGAAATTTAGTACGAATAAATTGAAACGGTTTGGGCGTCGTGTTTAACACGTTAATGCTGACAAGAGTGTGTCAACATAACACTCTTGAGGAAGGCCACCCGAGGCGATTGAAACGTAGAGTATTAAAGTTTGCTCCTAACGTTGTGTTATTCTTAATCTGTTTATCATTGTAAAAATAACCCTGTTACTGGGAATATCACCTTACTATTTCATACAAACTTGAAATGGTTTCTATAGACTAGCCACACAGGATACATTTTGAGGAGGATGGAAGTCAATCACACAAAATATATAAGGCAAGCAAATAGCTGTAGGTGAAAAACGAAACCCAAACTTTCAAGCAAACAAGAAAATGTCATAACGAATCTAAAAACTAGGTCTCGTTAATCCGTGAAATTTGGAATACCACCATTTATACAGACTTCACTTTAAGAGGCTTCGAAATTCGCAACGAAACAAATAGTGTAGACTGTTTTTAAGTAAAAACTGTACTGTAAAATTCGAGCTAATTCAATAACGCCTTTTCTTTTTTGCCATACAAATTCACAAGAATCAGCCCGGTCTGATCACAAGAGACCTGTGACTAAACTGAAGCTTCCGGGAAATGAAGAGTTTGCACAGAAATTCTCCACTTATTTCACGACGTAACTTTCACTCGCCGTTTAGCCATTACTTAGCCGCATGCTAAAAGAGAACCCAAATAGTAAGTGACTCATTAGGACTACACTGTGCAGCTAGTTATGTTTCATCAAGTACTATGGATTGTCCCATCACAATCGCCACCTCACGACAAATGCAGGGGACTGAAATAACGTTGAAACAAATACCGGATTTTGTTTCACCTCTCAATTTAAGTGAAAACAGTTTTGCCAGTTGACAACGGACAGTTTTTGATGGAGCATGTGGTTTTGCCCGGAATATCCACGAACCGTGTGCACAATTGAACGTGTTATCAGGATGAACGCAAGACAATCCATTCAGAATTAGTTTCTTGTGAGGTTGAAAGTCATGCGTTCTGAGAACCTTCCAAGCGGTTTTGCGCGATAGTGTCACTTCTGTATTTGCACAGCAAGCTCACCTCTTATAGGTAAGCGCTTTCCCCAAATCATCAAGGAGGTGATCGTCCACAACATGGGTTCTCCAGCGTACTGTTAGTTTCGCCAAATTCTTAAACCGACTTTCTGATTGCAGCCTGGGGACGTCATCCCCGTGGCCTGAGTGATTGTCGAACGAAATGGGGAAAGAACGTTGTAAATACAGAGTGCTTTTAGGATAAATAATCATAGTGTTGCAGTCATAGTTGGGTAGACGATGATGGTGAAGGAACAGCTGTAACACACTATCTGTGTTTTCGCAGTGGGATAGACACGTTTGCCAGCCCTCTTCTAACGGCACTACTAAACTTGCCGTCTTAACCTCTCTTGGTTCAAACAGCGGCTTGCGGTCAATTTCCGGTAAGATGAATACGTGCAGTTAATGGTAGTTAATGGGAAAGAAACGATAACCCACCACTTGATTGCAGGTGAGTCATCTGAAGAATATTTTAGAACACGAATTCAGTCTAGTTCTAACGGCATCTGTTCACAAAATACCTTCTGCAAAACATGCCAAGTAGCATCTCACAAGCTGCAGAGTATTAATGTGAATTTATGGCTTGGAGCCTAATAAAACAAGCGTGTTATTTATGGTTTGCTTAACCGACGGGCCGCAAAGAGAAGCTACGGCTTTATTGTGTGAAAGGACATTCTGAATACACGAAGGTGAATGCACCGAGACTTTGGTGCGAAACAACCGCCGCATATCAGAGGTAACATCTTTACGGAAAGAAACACTTTTAGGTATTTCGGTTAACAATTCGCCACCCAAAACGTTATATCAGTAACACTAAACCTTTCCCAATGATATCCTGCAGAGAACTATTTCAACAGGATGCGCTATTTCCACCTAGTTTTTGAATTTGGGGACTAAACTTGTATGGTGAATAGCAGGGAACAGTGGTCTTGTCTGAAACTTCTATTTGTTTCAAAGCCTGCTTTAATTCACGTTTCAGAACTATGTTTAATAAATAACAACCATATTGTCTAAATGTACATGATAACAAGCAAGCAAAAAGCTGTCTGTCGAGTAACAGAATGGGCGACTATTTGACAGAATGTTTATTTACCTTCCTCTTCCTATCTGCAGTGTAAACATCTATACGAATAATAGTCTTTTTCCCTCAACAACATGCTTTCTAAACTTTGAATTTTAGAGGTATCATCGACCTGTTCCACCCATTCCCCGACAGACTGAACAGCGCGACGAACATCCTTGTCTCAATCGCGTTATTTCTGGTCCGATTTCGAGCCGAGATTCCCACTGATTTCTTCATCCACTGTGATCACGCATCCCGTACCCGGACTTCCAACATTGTGTGTCGTCCTTAGTTCAGCTTTCCGTCTGTTGATCCTTTTTACATTTTAAAAACAAGCACCAATCTGACGGAGAACGTCAGTTCTTAGTTGACACAACATTGACATGTTAACAGAGACCTGCTTGATCATTTTGGTCGAAAGTACATTCAGCGATCTGTTCAAGTAACATTGAGGTTACAATAGTGGGTGACGTGCCAAAGACGAAAACCTGACCACCGACTTTAAATAAGGCTACCTTAACAAGATGGTTACGGTTGTCCCAGATAAGCTGATGGCATATATTGAATAATAACATAAGGTAGAACTGGTAAACGAAACAAATAATCACATTCCGCTAGAACATGAAAAAATGTATTTAGTGAATTATGCACGTGGAAATTCATCTCAATAATGGAAACACTGTACGGGACAAGTAAATGCAGACAGATTAACCAACAAAGAATCGTTTAAGGCGTGAGAAGTGAGCAGTTTTCATTCGTCTCAACAGCATGTTACTCATAGAATCTTGCACTCCATTCCTCTGGATGGTGAGGGTAAACGGGAAGTTAATCCATCACATCGCCCTGTTACAATAACATGTGTAAAAGAAAATCATCGTCACAGATTCCGCAAGAAAAAGAGGTGCAGAACAAGCAGTAAATTTACCAGTCCTTTAAATAAATAAGCTAAAAGATGGTCCCAACAAACAGTTACTCTGTCGAGCATTGTCAACCAAAGGGCGTTACTGCCGTAGTGTTACTTATCTGAATGTCCATTCCAGTGACTGTCTGACATGCAAATATCCAGAGGAAGACGAAAATAAGAAGTAAGTATCCATTGCAACTACCATTCTAATCTCAGTTGACCGTTCTTTTAACAAAACTTTCTGCAACATTATAGGACAGAATGGCTTCTGAATATTGCCCACGTTTATTCGGGAATTTTTTGCTGTAAGCACATTTTATGCCGCTTTTTCGTTCTTCAGACCCCAAGATTTTAATTTCTTTAGCGTACCACTACAGTACATATTAGCCTTAGGTCTCAATGTCCTCAAGATAACCAAAGTGGTCATTTGGTGTAGATGATTCCCAAATGTAAATATGTCGGTGTTTCCAGAACGGAATAAACGGTGCCCATAACCTTGTCAAGGTACACAAACGTGAAACTTCGGTATCGCGAATTACACTGTGGTTATTTGGCTATCATTTCTTACTCCACCAATTTAGTAGAAGTTGCGATCCAAAAATTCAGTGAGCTTTGGGAAGCTCTTTTACCCTCCTAATTGACAGCCTAGTTGGCAATGTCAGACGATTAGTAACGCTGAACTAATTGACATTTTGTCCTTCCTTCTCCTGTTGTACTCAATATTGACAGTTCCCTCTTGTTAATTGCCTACCTGTCTAACGGTAGCACCGTTTCTTGGACGTCGAATAAAAGATTTCATCCGACCGCTAAACATTACTGAGCAGTGCGGCGAAATTATCAGCAAAAAAGCTCACTACGATTCAATTTTCCATTGACCTGTCTGACATCACCCTCAATTTTGTTGTCCCAACATCATTTATACTCACAAATCCACAGCAGTGATGGAAGTTTCTCCAACCTATCCTGAGGTAGAGTTTCACAAGCTTATCAACTAAAACAAACAATGACTGGCAGCTTTAGAATAAACGGAATGTAGAAAACGGAGTTCAGGTGATAAACGGCTTGACGGCGACTGTGTCATGACTCACTTCAGCGGGAGGGATCATACTTATCTGCAATAAATCTATTTCGAATGTTTAAGAACTCTGAATACTTCCACGAAACTTGTGAGGCAGTGGATCCAGTTAATTAGCATGCACTCATCGCTTGCACTCATCGGTCACCAAATGACGAACCAGTAGTACACTTCGCGGATTGGATTGACCATGCAAAACCGAACAGTGTGTCAACTGCTGGCAGTTTCACGATATTAACCTTGGTTTCGTAGACAGCCGTTTAAAACAACAAGTCAGAAGATACTTGCGATCAGCTCTGCATCAAGTAACGCCAACGAATTCGACATCTCACTTAAGTAACGGCACGTAAAACGATTAACTGGGGTCAACCAGATGATCTTTCACAAGGATGTGTATGGCGGTCACACCGCCATTTTGCTTTTCGAACACTATGTAGGCAAAATTTGTGTTACTACATAATATAGCCATCTATAACCATCAGAATATTCTCTGTCTTGGGCCAGTTTGACCTCTGTTTCCACCAATGCAACCATAGGTGCACGTGAACTGGAAATTTTCGAGGCAGAAAGACCCGCGGTGTTCCGGGAAACAAGGGAGAACAATGTGTCAGGTGGAGAGTAACAACGGGAGAGATACAGATTAGAGCGGATCGCAACATTCGGCTGTCACCATTATGAAATTAACCAGAATAGTTTGAGCTAATTAACTCTTCCCTGTGCCTACAGGTCGCACTGCCTGTGGTAGAGCGTGCCATCCAGGCCACCAATGCAAGTATCCAAACCGTCGCCTAATTTGTACGTTAAACTTAACTTGTGACCGTCACTGCTGTTGTTTGCTGACCGTACACCTACGATCGATTTTCGATTGAGGCCGATGAATCTGATTTGAATATGGCACCGCTCAATGTCTTTCATCTTACCATGTTCTTCCTACTTTTGACGGTAATGAACAAACTCAAAAAAGTTGGTACATTGGGGTTACTATGACATCTGTTCAACAGAGGAGAAATGTCTGCATGCTTCATCGTTTGATTCAGTGAAACTAGGTACATTTCGTAATTTAATGAAAGAGCGTTTTGGGATTTGGTATGACAGAAGTTTTACACACTCAGAGAGTTACTAGTTAGAAACACAAGAACCAAAGTAATGACCACAACATCCCCAATACGTTTTGATTGCGTTCGCTTCGAAACGACCAGGGTATAAACCAACCAAAACAGAGTACGCACTTTCAACAATCGTGCCAACTAAGTTTTATATATTTTCGTTGTCATTGTCACTCTGACTTACCCGCATCTGATTACTCCCTTTGTGTATATAGCTTGCCGCATCCGTCTGTCAAGCGTGACCTGGATAGATATAAGGTATATGGCGTCTGCCGACAAAAGTAGTAAATTCTCACCGCCATAAGGGAGGTTGATTTTTACCAGGTGTACGAGAATCCATGTGACCTCACAGCTTGGTTTGCGGACGGGCTAAAGTGAATAATTGGCTGTCAGTGAAAGGTCGCACTGGTTGACAATGACGGCCCTCAGCCCCGGTTTCTCAACTTTTACCCACCCTCAAGTTCTGCAGTCCATCACTTTACCACAAAGAATTATTTGTAGATGACACCCAACCAAAGGAAACAAGGCGGAGTGGACCTTCTAACCAGCCTTAGGACTTGTTAAAAAATTGTGAAGCATGCACTTCAGTTGCGTGAGCGCGTGGACAAACCCAAAATGGTTCTATTGGTTTGCACGTTACGTAGTCACTCACAAAGTATTCCAGCCTATCTTGCTGTCAGCAGCATGAATGAATACACTAAATCTTTGGGGGATCACCTCAAGTCAAACTCAAACTCAAATGAAAACTAAAACGTTTTGTTTTTTTGTTTTACTATCAGGGCGCGACTGAAAACTAACGTCAGTAACACATTAATAAAACCCCATCGTTATTACTACATAGTAGACGGTTTTGCTATGTATATGGCAGACGTAGCTCGCGACTGCTGGCAGCCTCTAAACGACCGACTACATATGTAATTTCCCGGTTGGTGAATTCTTATTGAGTGTGTTTCGTTATTGTTTTGACTCATCAGATAAGGATAGAAGGAGTGAACCCTAAACGGGCTAACTTTGTTTCACAAGCTATCGTCCACCCGGCCTATGGTCTCGTTATAATCGTCTAGATGGAAGTCGCCGTAGGTGTTTTTTGAAATCTGCCATATATCGTGTTAAACGGTTTGTAAGCCTCAGGCGTATATTGTTCGAGGGTTTCCCTAGAATAGAAACTGACCAAATGCCCTGTTATTCCCTTATCGCTAACAGTCGGTGAAGAACAGTGTTTAGGTGGTTGATAGATGCGAAACACACTTTAACAATCATAAGGAAAACAGGGAATTCAGAGGAAAAACCCGTACGCGGTATGTCAATATCAGACTAAATTAAACAACATACTGATAAAACAAATGGAAGTGCCGGTAGGTGGTGACTAAGGGAGCTATGCCTTATGAATATGTGCCAGTCGGGTGGAGTTTTGAACAGCTCGATTGGGTCGACTAAGATCGGTCGTTTAGGAAGTGTTTTCGTGAGTGCGAGTCATGTCCACATAGTGGCTTGTATATGTAAAGCATATTTTGTCAACCGGAGGTGATCTACTGGTAGTTGTCCAGACATTTGGAGACTACTGTAAATTGGTTTGTGTGCTTCTGTCATGTCGCTTATTCATTTTCCAGTTAACTGACAATGGCAACATCTTTGAACAGAGCGAACAAGCCGAGTTTCTGTCTGACCCTTTTCTTCTGCCACAAAGAACTTAATCCTCTGTGGTTTTAAGTTAACCATAAATTCAAAGCATCCCCATTTTTAGGCTTTGTTAGATGAATGAATAATATATGACTAACGAAATGTGGTGTTATTACGGTAAATGATAGGCCACACAAAATTAACAACTTCCCAACCTGAAGTCACAAACTCTAAGGTATATTTCATATGTGTAATGCGGAAATCATTATCAGGCTGTGAAGCAGCCCGTCAATCACCTGATACGGTCGGTCTTGCTTCGCTTTGATTAGAACCATTCGCAACATCAGCCTGCTTGGCAGACCCAAAAAAGAAGTGAAGTTTGTGTTACATCTCTCACATGGTTAATATGAAAGCCGTCCCAAGTAAGTAATTCTGCAACACAGTCTGACTGTTTCAAGGCCACTCCAAGTAAGTGGGGTGGTGGTGGTGAATAAATCTACCCAGTATTCTCGGTCGGGCTATCATTACCACCTTTGTATTCCCGAAGCGGTTGACGCCCGTATGTGAGGTGCCATACATCAACTACACTTTAAGGCCCAGTTCTGTGCATACTTGCATTTTTCGCAAACTTTCAGAACGACTGATGTCGTGTCCACGGTGATAGAACATTCACGTATCTAAGGACACAACGTGAATAGCCAACAATAAAAAAACAGCAGGATGTACTCAAACCTCGGGTGTTTATTAATTCATTTAACCGCACATCCATCAGTTGTCGCTGGGGCAGGGTTTAACAGGCAAGTATTCAAGAAGGAAAGTAGAGAAATTGGTTAAACGTGTGGATGTAACGAAAATAGGCCGAATTCTAAACCTGTCTTTTTGGTATGATGGCTACAGCAAAGGAACGAGGCGACTGCAGTCGAATATCAGAGGCTAACGATAGCAGAATGGTTACTACTAATAACAGTGTAAACATAAAGACTGAATCCCTGTCTAACTATCTGGCTGGTCGATTTTGGGATGACTCTGAGTGTTTACTACTCACACACGCATACCCACATTCAGAATCAAATGTGCATTCCGCCTCAGTTAGTGGACAATGATCTGAATATCCGAGTCAGATGAAGGGAAAAGTGACATATATATTGTCTAGAAAGCACACTGAAACAACTTTTCGGTATGCGTCAAGTCTTTTGTTAGAGGGTTTGACCGGTAAGCATACTGATAGGCACCTTCGATTTCAAGCCAACGCTGATGAACCACTAACTTAGCTCGATTTTCTCTCGCAAACAACATCAGAAATATCCTTACGTCAAGTCCAGAGACCAGAAAATACGTTTAAAACCAAATTATCAGGAACGAAGTTATTATAAGGGCTATGCTTTCTGCTGTGTTTTGGTCTGCATGTAATTTCTATCTAAGTTTTTTCCCGCTGTAACTAGAAAGGCCGACCCCAGTTGACCTTCGAGGTAATGACCGAGAATGCGTTCTATCTTTATAACGAGTGCCTGGAATCGGATGCTCAAAATTCTTTCAGAGATGAGCACAAAATTAGCTCGAAACTATCCCGGTTGCAAAAATGCTGTCATCCGTGTACGACCTTAGCTGCTACGAAACACTCAAGTATGATAATGATTAATTGCCCCTGACGTAAGAAACTTTATTGAACAAACAGTGAACGAATGCGACTTTTTCAATTTTCTCAAATATACGCAAGAACTCCTGTCAAATTCATATCCTCAGCATAGTAGCAATATCCGCTGCGTTAGTGAAATCAATCCACGCGCATTCAAAATTGAACGGAAGTAAAGTAGATTGTGAAGAATACGGAGTGAAACCTTATAAGCGATACAAAATTGTCGTGCCATCCAGTCAACAAGCTAAGGGCAATTTAAGTGTGAAATCGATGGTTGGTATCATCCGGTAGGTTGGTCTAGTAAAATGCTGAGTTTAGAACTAACACAGTAGTGTCCGTTTTTCGGTTGTATTGTTAGGTTTCACAAAGGTATGCGAGCCTTCAACCTTGACGAAAATGGCAACAGTTTTGATACGTCTCACTGTATGCGAAACAAGCTAGTTAAGTAATATTACGTTCTATCTAATAATAAATTCAGTCCCCAAAGATCAGTCACAAGCGAAATACAGTTCTAATCTTCAAGTTACTAATAACTACTGTGTTTTGGATTTTATGCCCTCAGAACCAAGAATACTTAATTTAACGTTCCGGGCTCATTAAATGAACATTAGTAACTAGGAGTTGAGCTGACAACAGTTGTATTGTGATCACCAACGCCTACTCAGTGGCCACGACGTACGTTTGATATCAAAAACTGTATATGAAAGTTTTATATAGGCTCATCAGTAAAAGGTAGAATACTGGAACTTCTCTGTTGTCAGGAGTGGTTGTCCTTGTCAAGCCTGGAAGTTAAGATCACGTTCACATTCCTACGAAAAAACTTTGTTGGCCGCTGGTTCAAAGAGTGTTAAATGGATGAAACTAACTGGATGTGTTCAGTTCTTCATCCACATTCGCCTGTATATAGCACACAAGTTAATTGATCGCTTCGACAGTAGGCACAGTAAACGTTGCTACGTAGAATCAGCCACCTCAGGATGAGGACTCCTCATCACATTGAAACCTCCTAACCCATTAAACTTGTACTAACATGCTGGGAGACGTGACGAACATAAGTTGATCACCACTCGCATGATTTCGGCCTTTTCACTCACGTAGGAAGTTCTATCAAGACGTTTACGAAAGGGAACACTATATGCGAGTTTTGCTACTCATTACCTGACTACATTTTATGTACATGTTTCAACCTTCTTGCGAACCGACAGCTTCTTACAGTTATCTGCTTGGCTCGGTGAGATATCCTAACTAAAGGGTCGCGGTAAATCCGTGACAGACTTGTAAGTTCGACCTAATATTCACAAAGATGAAACTCTGAAAGCAAAGTTTTATGTGTACTACTGTCGGACGACTTTAAAGTCTAACTATGCGAAATGGGTATGCTAGAAAGACAATAATGCCGTGCACCACAATGCCGTCGTGAATGCAAACCTCTCTGTAAATGTCATCAACCTTCTTGTCTTTCCTGTGTTTCAAAATACTTCACGTTCCCTCAGTGATGTTATATAGTTTTGCATCCAGAAACCGTGAGGTGGTCAGCTGCATAAAACAGGCGTGAAAGAAGAATGCATACTGCCATAAGGGTTCACCGTGCCTAACTTCAACGAAGTTTAAGAGCTGATAATTCACACCTGTGAATATCAGATTGGTTGGTCGGTTAAAAACGAGTTGATTTATCACAGGGAAACTTCTCTTGATACTTTATGATGGGTAAAATAGTGTGTTCATTCAGCACTGATAAACGGTAAACATGCACATCTTGTCTGCCTCCGATGTGTTCCATATTCTATTGATTCTACGAGAAAACCGTCCCGATCAATTGGTGAGCTGCGTGACTTTCGCTGGGAAACACCACGCCAGGTGGTTGCCAGAATGAAGAACGCTTGTAAGACGTCACCACATAGTTCTGTAAATATTTTCCGGCTGATTTAATCGGTTTATCCTGATACTTTTGTTGTTGATTCGTGAGTATGTAGTAAGGGAATTTGGCGATAGGTTGAGTGACAGACTTCATGGTTATTATTTCACATGCAAGCTGCACATGTGGCAGATCGTGAGGGATGTACCTGTCAAATGTTATAAAGCAATATTGAAAGACAACCCGAAAATCGCTGTAGTTGTAGGCTGTTCTTTCAGCGCATCCTAAGATATAATCATCATCTCTCTTTGGTTTTCCACCCTCTATATAGTGCTAGTCAGATTCCTAGTTTTAGTGTCAAGTCAAGTTGTCAAATGTTTCAGCGAGTTTTACGGGAAACTGCATCTTAGGAGGAGTAACTGTGTGACTTGTTGACCTCTGTGCAAAGTTACATGTGCAAAGTACAAATGCTGTCATTTACCCAATATTTGAGAAGAGCCGTTACCGTCTGACAGGGTGCACTTACGGAATCAAACCTTAACCTTACTAGTTGTACATGAAGTTGACCACTACTCTATTTGTACTCTCATAAGTCACTCCTTGATTTTTGACTGACTCACGAGACATGTATGGTGCTAGCGATGAATAAAAGGAGAGCGTATAACATCAGCAAAAGTCCCCACTGAGCGTCCATGACGATTTTTGTTCTTGACAAGCTGGACAAAAAATTCAACCTATAACCATTTGTAGCCATCAAATGAGATACAGTGTAGGATGCAGGCCTGATCAGTATAATATTCCCATTGCTAACTGCCAGTTATTTTCTTCTACACTTTAGTGTATATCCAGACGCTCCTGATACGTCTGATAGATTTACTTATGCGAGAAGGTTAGAGCTAACCTCACGTTGTCGAGGTGTAGACGTTGGTCCAAATAAGTTTGAAAATTACACCCTCGAAATATCAGCAAGATGCTTCATATTTATGGCATGTTAGTTCGACGTCTAGTAACAGTACGGATTCTCAAAAAGCGGAACGAATCCGATAGTAACAAACTCCAAACCTCACGCAGCAATTTTATTGTAAACTGCAGAGAACATGTCGCCAGTCTGATTATTTTGCTGGGAAAACTTCGTAAGATCGTATTGATCGTGAAAAACTAAGGTGCGTCAGTACCTTTCCTAGAGTCACTTTTTGCGAATATGCCACGATTTATCCGAACACCACTTTCAGCTGATAAATTCATCTTGAATACAAATGGGAGTGATTGTGTAGTCGAGGTCTTCGTGAGACAAACAGATCCCAGTGAACTATATGTTGTAACTTACGACAACAGGAAACAGAAAGCACTAGACTACGTGGAAAAATTACGGACACCTGTGATTTACACCAGTCAAAATCAGTACTACTCACTGAGTTGAGTTCTCAACTGCATATCCATCAAACTGGTCTCTGTATGTTTCGTAGAATTTTGAATTTACTCAGGAGGAGATTGCTGAGTGTCAGAAACAGCCGTACGAACATCAACTAGAGAGGAATTATGCTCATGTTAATTTTCTGTCGCGGACTGTTCAGTGTACACTGTGAAGTGATTATCACGAGTCCACTTCCATTGTGTGAGCTATGGACGATTGCAGTAGGCTCCAGTAAGTGAAGCAAACATTCTGATGTTTCCGAAGCAGCTGTCGTGGGTGTGAATGGACATCACAAAGGGAAAATTTAAGTAGAACTCTGTCTATGACCAATTTGGGGTGGCCTATTAGTTACACTAGATTTTTCCTCAGTCCTTGTCCAACGTGCAGCAGAATAATCGTCGTGCATTGAATGGCTGTCAAACAGGTGCTGGTAAAAACAAAAATAACGGGGTTATGCTGGGGTGAGAAAACCTCACTAAAACAGTATATAGGGAATATTGGTGAAAATAATGGGAGTGTCCTCAAGATGTCCATTCCAAAACCAGAAAGTTGTTAACCGGACACCGTAAGAAATTCAGGTACAGGACATTCAATTCACTCATTGCTAATTTAGTATCAATTATTGTCCATCTCAAGAAACGTTGTGGAAGTGGAACAGAACTGTTTTGTCGATAACCTATACTACGAGACAGTATGAAGCCGTCCCCTTAAAGCAGATGCATAAGAAATCCAGCACATCGGCCATATTTAAATACACTTCGGGAGCTGCGGAGCGACCACATTCGCACAGGGCGCTAGATTCGAAGAGGTGTGGTGAGTTAACTGTGCTGATTTCTTGTGACTGACCAAAGCCGGAGTAGAGATTACTGTTCTCAGAACAACAGACAGGAGGATCACACAATTATTACCCTGTAGCTGAAGACGCCTACAAGTCTTGACAAACTGAATCCAGTTTTGGTGATATGTTTGTTGGCCTACACTAGTACCGTCGACAATTTGATCTAAAAAACACGGTAGTTCCTGCGGCTGTTGAGAAAAAAAGACCACTGTCAGAAGTACACCCACCTACAGCTAAGAAACGACTATCCTCCGCAAATGATCACATCACCAAATGTCTTGACATTCTTCAGTAGGCTCACTAGGTGGTATGAATACATCTGATAGATGTTCATCATCGTCAGAAGTATGACAGAAGATACTTGATCATCATGTTAGGACGTTCTTCTTCAGCCTAAGGTTATATGACCAAATTACACGTAGACGACTACAAACGCCTGATTAACCATGTTGGAGTAGTCGGCAAATACTGGATTCGTACACTGTTGCCACACAAATGGCATACGTACATTTACAAAGTAACTTTTGGGCAGGTGTTTCGCGTTCTTTGATACCTTCAGCCTAGCAGTATTCACACAGACCCCGGAACGTTGAAACAAATTCAATTTTCCCATGGAAGACAGCGTATATCAGTGTGCTCTCATATAGTTGACGCCATTTTTCATTTCAGCTAAATAAAGCATGTGCGTGCCTTTCTGGGTCTTGGGATCATGGTTATTCAGAATATCACACAACAATAGTCTACACCCCACACAAATTACCAAGAAGACAATTGCGACAGTTAGTTACAAGTTCAGCAACATGGCTCCAGAAAGGTCATATATAGCTGAGGGCATAGCGACTCAAATTAGACTTGGAAACTCATCTTGTTCATCACACTTCTCTGCTTTTTTCTTCAATTCTAGCATATGGAGGAGGAATTGAAAGGCTCTTGGTCTGTCGATTACTTTCCCGTGGTAGGTCTGAACTGCACACAGCGACTGGGATAAGATGCAGCAGGCTAGTTTTAGAGTGACTGATGACCATGACTATAACCCGTCTTGCTTGGTTGCTTGTTGTGAGCGTGTCATGAATGAACCGTTACGTCCAATACATTGCAACTCGTTCCGATCTGCGCAACAGAGACTTTTACTCGTTAAGTGAAGTGAATAATTCTCATTTTAATTACCCTAGTGAATGTCTGCTGGCTCTCAGGTTTTGCATCTGTTCTTCCGAAACTCGGAGATCGTGTGTGCATGTCTTCACCTTTTAGTTTCAGTAGTTGAATCAGTTTCTGGAACACATGACAATTTTTCTCAGAAGATAACAATCAAAAAGTCGATAACCTACTAAATTTGCCCCCTCGTTAATTCGTCCTTGATGAAAATCATCAGGCTCATTGACAAACATACCCCTAAACTACAAGCTCATTGGCAACAAGCTGTGTAGTTTAGTGCGAAATGTTCGAAGTGGAGTTGAGTTTTTTTTTCACAAATGGATTATTTGCCACCCGTACATGCTTGTCCGGATTATTATTAAGCTGCCATGATTGATACTTTGAACATACCCGATTTAATCATGAGAAGAAAGGTACAACCAACAAGCTGTGTTTGGTTGGATATTTACCCTGCGTAGAAATTTTGTCAATTGAAAGTTGAGCTTTTGAGCAGCTTGTGTTTGCCCGAAGTTCTTGAAGGGTGTATTACGAGGTCAGTTTCGACATGATCTATCCAAATTAGATTGACAATTTGTGAAAGACATAAAGGGTAGGAATTTAAGGTTGAGCGGGAATTTTATACTACGTGCTAGGTAACAAGGTCAAACGTTATGTTGAAATAGTGTCCCCTACCTACAAAAGATACACGTCTATTAAGTTGAAATAGAAGCAAGATATGTGATACTGTTCTTAGGTAAAACTAGTGTCTATTCCCGTGCAATTCTACCCACTCAAGTAACCTTAAGCTTGGACAGCTGGCACCGTAGCCCAGACCGCTTTTTTGGAATGATCATCAAAGGAGAAATGGTAGATGAAAATGTTGACAAGAAGTGAAATACTAGTGACTAGATGCAAATGAATTTAACTTCAAGTGGTACTCTTAGCGGTTGCATATGGCAAATCACTTGTGCATAATGTGAAGCCACTGACGAGATGGCCAACACGATCGCCCGACGAACTCGTGGCCCTAGTTCATATCGGGGCTCTGGCGATGGTTTGCACAGTTGGTGGTTACCAGCAGACGCAAAGCTCAAAAGGTGCTAGCTACAGAGCCGTTCTGGACGGGTAAGCTCTGGTTACAGGTTTGCGACTTTTAACGTAGAAGTGAGGTATAAGACTAGAAAATTCAATCTTAAATGGGGCGGCCAGTAGTTACATGCGTGTTGGTAATCCCTCATTTGGAGTGTACGGGCTGAGCATGGCAACTTATCACAACGACGATTCGGATGTCCATGTGTGGCTCAAGTTTCCATGCAACATCTACCTACCACATTCCACGGAACAGTCGGGGATTTTCAGTTAAATACGTCTTAGTATTTTCATTCGATTGTTGGTGGTTTCAGCATAAGCCTCCCTTTGCGTTAACTGCCTGACTGAATAATGGAACTAACAACTTCGCAAGATTTCACTTCTTAAGCAAATGATTGCTTAAAAGGTCATGCCATAAGGCTAAAGCAAAACTGGAGTATTTTTCCTCGAGCGTGGAAATTTGATGAATATGTATAGTAATCAACTGGTTCCCTCCTGAATTGTGAACAAAACAGTAAAAACATAAATACCGGTAGATACAAGCATTTCATCTAGACCAATTCGTATCAAATTTACAATAACACGAATCGGTTTTTGTAGCCAACAATTGAGGAGATGATTAATCAGTCAACGGGCCAAGATAGGCTAATAACTCCAAGAACGAGACAGGTTCATTAACAGGTATTTGTGAACACAGAGAATTAGTCTGAGGCGACTGTTCACGATTGCTCCAGGAAACCGCAGAAATCTTTTATTGGGATAGTGTGACTTGATTCTGAATGCGTAAGCGTGACCAGTGGTCACGCCGTCTCCAGTAACTGATGAGACTGGCTGCTCACATGTTTCATCGGCTTTGCCGTTCACCTGTAAGGTGGAATTTCGGACCCATCTAAACAGTTGTTCCCTCATTCCAGAGATCAAGCATCTTTCGGTTCTATCTTGGTAACTTTCTCCCCAGTTATGTGTAAATTGGCAAACACAATGTGAGGTGGCAGTGATAGGTTGGTCTCCCTTGTTCGAAGCTACCGGTAGCTTCTGAGTCGGAAAGATTATACGGAGGTCAACTACAACAGCGTCTGGTTGGACAAAATTCTCAACCGTTGTGCTGTTTGCTGTATGATGTACCCACCCTTAAAGAGCAACTCTATATAGACCCTCTTTTTTCTAAGGTGACCACACCTTCAGACGATGCATTTTGTCTACGGTGTCATTATATGACTATTTTGGGGGTAATTATTTGACTGTAAGACAAAAGTGATCAAGTCTTTTTCCTCACACAAGACCGTCTTGGGTGCAGATTCGGCTTGCTCTTATGAAGAGCTTGTTTACGAATGCTCGTTCATTTTGGACCAATGTGGAGCTGCTGGTGACTAAGTATTGGCCAGACCACGTGGGTTTCTTGTAGACAGCTCTTTCAACCGCACTATCTTCTTGGCGACGTACGAGTGCGTCTCTAGAAACGGTTGATAGCTTTCGGTCTGAATTAACACGTAACCTTCAGGTTAGAATGACGATAATTTAACCGTTGCACCAGGTAGATAATCACCAGTTTGGATTTACTTAATATTAGTGTCTCGATGATGTTATGCCTGTAATATGACAAGTTTGCTATGCTCTTGCGCAAATCTTAGCACGATGGGACCAATTTGACTTCCCATGACTGCTCCATCTAGTTAATTATAGGATTGCTCAGGAAAACAAAAACTAACATTCTGAGTGCACAGTAGAAATGTTTCCCTCAGTATGTCAATCGGAAATGGCCATATAGCTTGATTCGCTTCAATGGGCTTAAAAATACTACTCATTTTTCATACAGAGGGACATTTGTGGACAGTGATTGAACGTATACAGAACACGCCAGTTCTTTAGCAAGGTTGGGTTTTCAAAGTCACTGATCAATTCGAAATACTTTTTTGATGGGATTCACTTGAAACTTCAACTTTATTGGAGCTAAAATAACGTTTAGCTAGAGCGTCAACTTATGGTACGGAGGATTTTCCATTGCCAAGATTGGCAGAGCAGGTATCCCAGACCTATGCGTCTTCGGCAGGCCGTACAGAAAGGTTGTTAATGATCCACCCACATGGTTTGAAGGATTTGAAGGTTGCTTCGTCAGTAATCCACAACTGAAAGAGCAGCTTGCAGAGGTCGTTCTGTGTCGTCTTCCAATTCGATGAAATTGTCCACTCTGCCAATTCATTGAAACCTCGTTTTGGTCGTGCACTATTGACATCTGCACATGGGCATCCTTGCATAACATAACGTCCCCGGCCTAAATGTTACGGCGTTTTTCGAATTAAGCTCACTTAACGGTCATAAGTGCTGCCTAGTGAAAGCACACCGACCGTTCAGCGGAGTCATAGTAAATCCCTAGGTTATAACGGTAAATTAATTTTTATTCGGCCCAGGATATCAGTATTCGTTAGTTGGAAGTCACATAAGTGACCGGTAAGATACCCAAATTGGGCTTCAACATAAATACGATTCGGTTTGCACGATGGTATTTTATAATCAAGACTCAGTGTTAAGATTTCTAGCTGTAACGAATTCAAATATACTGAACAGCAGTTCAATACGTACTTAATTACTTGTCGTTGTGTTACACTAGGACGTAGGCAGTTTTATCGCATAAAATCTCACAACATATTTATATGGATATTTAAGAGCAACACGAGGAAGATTGTTTCTAACATTCTCGGTTAACAGTTAACCATAATCCTGACTAAACCCGTTTTGAAGAACGAAGTAGACGAGATCGTCCTTGCATGATATTATAGTACCGTCTTACACAGGCAGCAGATCATGTCAGCGAAAATCACAAAATATTCAGTCAATCACCATGTCCGTCAACCGGTCAAGAAACGTCTTCCTTATAAGTTGAATCTTCAGTCTGCATACAACCTCGACTCCAGAGAACGAATAGTTACAAGAAATGTTGTTGTTTCGGTCTCAAAAACAGCAGTCTGAACAACCGTTTAGGATAGATAAGAAAACAAGCCCAGTAGAAAGCAACTGGCAGGTCCTCCACACTCACAGGGCGATACGGAAATTTATAAATGCACCGCTAAACATTTCCTCTCATGATGCATGTGTTTATCTCACGCTCTATTGCCATATACTGGAAAATTGGTCAGCATGGAAACGTCACTGTTTTTTGAGACACTGGTGAAAATCGTTAGATATGATTACCTGCCGGTGCTTTCAATGAAATCAAATCTATCCGGATTCCTTAGGGTGTAATTCACTCACGGAGAAACAAATGTCTTCTCCAGAATGAACTGGTCGACGCATGGTATCGTCTAAATAGCGGATGTTACATGAAACACGATCTCCCATACTTCGGGGTGAATTAGCCCAACATTAGGAGTCTTGACCACCACCTTCGCCCAGTCATTTGCAACTGACACCTGCTATTTCTTCGGAGGTTAGTAAACCTCCGTGAACCACCGTTTGCGTATGTTTGCAATCACATCTATGCTAATTAGCTTTCTGCTGACGTAAATGCCACCAATACTCGTCTGCTGATGACATACAAGACCAACAGACTAACACGTACACCGTCATCATCGACATGTCTGAAGCTGGACACTTAACCTACCGTTTGATTAGTCGTGTTAAACGAATCCATACGTCGAGAGACACGTGGGAGATGTCATAATACATGTGTCACAGTGTGAGATATGCAGCCTGATCGTGAAGCACGTGCATTCATTACAATAATCACACGGTCGCCGAACCGCCCTTTTCATGTTTCTCCCAACACACTAGGGGAAACTGGACCCATAACAATCACACAGTTCGATCAAACGGATGACGTGTGATTTCCGTCAGATGCACGTGTAACGTGAGGTATCGCTCGATTTGGTAGCAGGTCCCACGGAACGAAGTGACCGAACTGCCTGACCTCGCCAATATGTCTCACGTCATTCAGACACATTATCAGAGGCCTTCGCATATAGATAACTAGAAGCGATACAAAACTTTGGGGTATTCAAAAAAATCAGTTATTCTTGATTAGAGTTTTTCATGCTCCACACTTCCAAAGCAAACGAACAGTCTGACATCACGATTAATCTTTCGGGTAGAAAAGAAAGAGGATGAGCGCAGTTTTCAAACTACTTGACAGTTAACGGTATATTTGCTACCTAACTTCTTCCGCACCTCAAAGACTAGAAAACTGAACTACTTCCATAAGATGAAAACGGTCATGTATTGGTGAAGGGAACGCGGCCTGTCATTTCCAAGTACACCCGTGCAACTTCGGAAGAATCTAAATTTTAATATTGTGATAATGGTAGAAGCAACTGCACTCAGAGGTTGCTCATGACAGTTATCCAAATGTTTTTCAGTGGACTTCGAAAACGACTAGGTTTGTTCTAGTCACTAGAGAGTGCCAACCACAACCAAACCCGCAACTTTGGCGCCACGCCCTGATGAGCACAATTATCCAGGTTGGGATCGTAAAATGGAGTCCTCTGTGCAAACACCCAACCCATTGAAAACGCTGCCTTGGCATCAAATCGTCCGGTCATGCTGCCTACCCTTATGGCAGTCTCATGATTTATGTGCAGCCTCCGGACCGGGAAAATAAATGGGCCCTCTACCACACTCCAGATTGTTCAGGAAGCGCCCCGCAACATGAGGGTAAACTATGGGGGATGGGTATGGGGGAAAGATATGGTGGAATGCAGATAACACATCCTGCCCTCACTGGTACACCTCTAACCAGGGGTAAAAACACCTTGTGTTAAGCGGTAAGAATGGGTTGGTTTTGGTGAACCTGGGATAGCCCAACGTGCGCTTCGACTGCGCCAATCCCTCACCCCAGCCTATAATTCATGCCACCTGTTTCTATCTACATGACGACGGCCGGAAAAATTCACCCCACTCCATTCCAGTGTTGTTATTTGTCCGTCGCTAGGACACATAATTCATGTACAAACGTACGCCACACTATGACATTCGACCATATGCTCTGGTCAACTAGATCGAAGCCCAAGTCAAAATATGATCTAAATAAAAGGTTTTTGCCATAAATCTGTGTTGTTTGGACAGGCGTTTGCCTAAATTTGTCTACGGCTGTAATGATTTACGAAGCGATAACTCTTTATATCTTGTTAAGTAAACTTACACTGTCATACAGTCAAAATTAATGGGCAGTATACTTCAAGTTGGAAAAACGGTACTGGTAAATGATATAAGTTTCTCGCGAGGCAAACCTAAGCTGGAAGATGAACAGAATTATGCAAGTGATTACTTATTCACTCGGACAATGAGGTCTGAAATCCCACGCACTCAGTGGACTTCATTGAAAGCGGTATTCTCTTTCTAACTTTACACAATTTGATTCTCGAAGGAATGTGTTTTCCAGTTAAGCCTTTTTAAAGAAATGGCACCTCCACGTCATTGACTGCATGGAAAAGAGAACTTGGGAAGTCTATCCAAACGGTTTCCTGGAATAAACGCAACAGTGTAAACGTAGCTTTTTAGTCACAAATATTACCCTGATGCAGACGGCTGATAACACATCTACTTAAGCCACCTGAACATAGGATCACTCACGTCTAAGTTAGAAAGACTTCTGCTACTATGCACAACGAACGTGAGGTCCCACTTCGATTATGTCGCCCTTAGCAGTCCGTTCAGTTCGCTACTAGCCGATATTCTCGTTGCCCACCTACAGCGGCAAACAGACGATGTCAATCAGGGCCATTTCTACGGGCATCATACAGACGTTATAGTGCTGCCCACCGACATTCAGGAGACGACAACAAGTGCATCATAATGAGTGAAAAAACCGAATTCCTAAATTAGCTTTACCATCGAACACGAGCATTATTAAACCTTGGCGTTTTTGGCTATCCTGGTGGAGCGTCGGAACAACTGTTCCATATTGCGATCCGTCTACCGCAAACAAACCTGGATTGGTTAGCACCTGGGTTACCACGGTTTTGTGCCAGCCCAATACACGCGTGGCCTACTGAAAACGTCGTTTTGGCGCACAAGACGAATCTCTTCGAGGGAAACACTGGTCAAAGTGATATCGCCGTTAAGAACAACAATCAGGGAAATGGACTGTCTACCAACACCTGTGAAGTCAGCAAGAGAAAACATATGCCACGATGGCTCCAGCGATCCTCAAAGTGTATATGTGCCTCCGTCTGCCTTATAAAGTTGGCAACATTACCACTCTGTTAGAAACCCATCTCACGGCAACTATGGGACTTACGTTTTATGTAGCCCAACTATTCATACTGTTCACCATCATCCGAAACCCGACATCACCAGTGAGAAAAATCGCTACCGCTCAGTGCCAAATCTTACATCACATTTGAATGCCCAGCCAAATACATAGCAAGAAATGCGCAATCGCTTGAGTGAACACATTCAGGTTTCGGTCCGTATAACGATCGTGGACACCACGATGTATTAATCAGGTCAGAACGTGTCAAGTCAGAAAGAAACGGCTTCACCGACTGTCGGTCACATGTTGATATGTCGACCGCAATATAATGCGAGGTTCACGATAAAATGTATGTGATGTTCAAATTAAAACGTACCAAATCCCCGATCATCAAATGTAGTGCAAAATACCGTCTGGTGGGTTTAATGAGATCGGAGACTTTGACCGGTTTCGGAAAATACAACAGCGTGATTATCGACCGAAGTGACTCAGGGAGTTACTGTGTTTCCTGATCATTACTCACAAGTGAAAGTGGTGTTGGAATATGGTAGCGCGTAATATGAGTTCAGCACGGTTGCCTCAGCAAAGCGTGATCAGGAGTTCTAATCTTGGATGTGCAAGGATATGCAATAGTGATGAGATTTAACAATTGAGAAGGTCGAGTTTATTGACTCATTTCGAAAGAGGCTGTGTGTGTCTGAATGCAAAGGCTACAACCAGCCATACCAAACAAGTCCCAGACAATCCATCACTGACGTCCGTTGATCCTGGAAATGATATTTCGGGTACACTACGCACCAAAGGGTCGACGGCTTTTCTGGTTTCCGGGGTTGGAAGCAATTGAAAACGGAAGCATCTCGTCCACGTAAATAACGAACGTTCACCATTATCATATTACCAGAACAACTGAGGCGCACTACTGGCATCCACGTCGTAGCACCCTTGTTTGACACTAGGTTTGCAAACCAAGGTAAGCTCCCAGAAGCAGGTACTGTATGTACCTTCCGTTTCGCAGTCACTGACCGTATCAATGCTTTGATGATAGCCAAACCACATGACATCGGTACTCGAATCATAATCATGCAACTACAACTCGGTCAAGGTAAGTGTGCCACATTTTTAGTGTTTACGGTCAAACTAGTTGTCGCGCGCATGACACAAAGTACCAGTCCGATGATCAGTTGTCCACCACAATCCGCTCGACGATGATGAGTGACCAAATACTTATTCTGTGTGGCTTCAACGCGAGAGATGGGCACAAACCATCAGCCTGCGCAGGAGTCCACCGACCTCACCGCATTGATACGGGCATAAAAATCGGTGGTCGTCTTCTCTACTTGTACAATACTCACGAGCCGGATATCACAAACACTTGATTCCACCTGCATCCAAGAAACATTACGACGTGGACTCTCGCACGAAGCGGTCACCACTATTAGCTTGACTGCGTGATTTTGTGGCGGCGCGACGTTCATGAAGTGCGCAAAGGTGTAATGTTCCAATGAATTTCACATGCACGTAAAAAGAGAGAGGACGACGTAAATTGTGGCTACTGCGGAGCCCCGTACGTTGCACACTTTAATTTTAATACTTTTCGTGTGAAAAAGTCTACTGTAACCCAGTTACAACAGTGATTTTCGTGGATATTTTAGGTCCACCTTACTATGGTCTATTTGATTTAGACCACAAAACTGATTTCAGAAATGGTAAAATTCAGTCGAATCATCTGCGTTCACCACCGTTGCTCCCATGATCATTAACCCTGTTGCAGATTTCTCTTATAAATCGTGATAAACCAGGTAGTCAGGCTTTATGTGAACCAAATCAAATCTGGTATGGTGGTGTTTGTGTGTGCTTCATTGGAAATAACCGACTAGTTAGATACTTGGTTCTGACTGAATAAGAGTAACTACTAAGTAAATTATGAGTCGCACGTAAATCAGTTTATTCGTACACAAAATAACGGTTGTATGCCAAGGTAGACAAATTGTTATTTACAATCACATTTGTTCAGGCCCAACTCAAGCGCACTGAGAAGCATTAATCTTCAGCCGGGCGGTTCGCTGAACCAAACATCCGTGACTGTGCACCGTGAGGCATGGTGCTTTTCTTAGCTGACTAAAAGAACAGCAAAGTTTGTTTGACAGTGAATAATGGATAATGGGTTAATTGGATCCAAGTTTCCATCTCATTAGCTTCGCATATCCGGAATAACTTCAATACCAAGCCCAAATCATATTCAACCCCTAAAGGGCTCCGATAAGGCTCTTACGAACGCTGTACGTGGAATTTAATAATGTTACACTTCAGGCTACAAAAACTTTGCAAATCCTATGTGAAGATGAAATATTTTAGGTCGATTCTATTTTATGAACGTCAGCTCTGGATTGCTAGCTGGCATGTTATGAGAGTTCGGAATATGTTTTTTCGTGTTATAACCAAAAACAACTAACGACTTGACGTGTACACTCTTCAGGCTACAGTTCACGCTAATCTGCTTTATTCTGGTTTGGAACCAGCACGAGACTCGAACTGACATTCCTACTGATACGATGCAAGCTGTGATCCACCGGACCAACTGCCTTAGGAGCATCGCTGGTAACTTGTGAGTAAAGTTATTAGTTTGTGGCTTGCTAACCTCTTGTTTGTAAGTTCACAACGGAGAAATCTCTGCACTGGTCCATGCTAAATAAGTTCACCGTGTTTAATTTGAACTAAACCAAGCAGATATTGGCACGAAATTCACTCAACTGACACGTCCTCCACTCTACGTTAAACGATTCAAACGAGACCGGCAGTTCAGCAAATCACGACAGAGTTCTTAGTATGAAGGTTTGAACATCGTTTCTACTCTTTGCACCTGATGAGAAACTCAACCACGTGAGAATGTGGTATCAAACAACCATGCATCATCAAACACATGCATCATTTTGTGTCCTTGAGGCCAGTCGTGGCATTATTGTGGACCTAAGTGAACTATGCTGATCCACACAATATGGGTGTCACCGCGTTAGGTGCCAGTTGTATTAGTTAGCCCCCTTTGATGCCGTGCATAGGTCTGATTACTGAGTGGCAAAAGCTTCGGCTAGCAACGGGAACAGTTACCGTTATTTCGACTGTCTGCACTCGATGAGTAACCGAATTAAGATGGGGCCGGTCAAACGTTTTGTCGGTAACATCTTGCTCACTACGACGCACTACATCATTTTAATTCTAGTCATTTCGTACTGTGTACGTTGAATCTAAACATTAAAATGGTTTGGTTTTACCTCGATCAACGAGGATTTAATAAGTGACAACGATTAACTCATTAACTTGCATATATTCATCGAAAATTGCAGGCAACCTATCAAGATACTTTGCTCATTCATGATGTATAGTACGTTCCAGGTTGCTGCTTGTTTAATTAATCACTTCCCTTTAATCCCCACTTCAAGCTTGTTTTGGGATGAGCCACATACATACACTTACACACACGCATAAACCAGAACACACTTGTTTGATTCTCATCATTCATTTGTCCAGTTGTCTCTCTCAACTGGTTTGCACAACGAGTTCGCTATTCTCCTAGAGGTATGCCGAACATTAATTATCATTATAAAGCGTGCGTTTGTCCCGCGGTTAGCAGCCGGCGTGCTTGCAGGTGAAATGAATGTGTTCCGTCAGCAGTTCTGTCACCAAACCCAGGCGATTTCGTCAAAATGTGTAGGGACTTCGTGGTTTGTTTTCGTGTACGAAGGCATTCCGTGAACTGAGTTGGTCTGTTTGAACCAGTCTTCACATTAATTGTTTTCCGTACACTCAAATTTAAGTGAACTACAAATCCGAAATTGGTTCATTGTTTCCGATAAAACATCAAATGTTTTAGTAATGCGTTCGTTTAGATGTGAAAGGTTAGTTCATAGGTTCAGTAGACAGGCTGTTACGAAGTAAAGCAACAGGAACTCTAGAGACATGTCAAATTGCCTAGAAAATCACTATTCTCTTGAGGTTAATAAATATTGAAAAACAGGATTTTCCACGCATCATTCTAGTTACCAAGCCCGAAAACCCGATTCGATATAAACGTGCGTGTTCTTCTCAGCGATTACTCTTAAAGCGTTGTGCTCCATAATTGGCTCAAAATTGGCTTAAAAATTAACTGTTTGCGTATTCGTGTGGGTAATTGTTACCGCATGTCAAATGTAAATTCCGGATAGGAGTTAAGCTCTGTCACGTGAAGCTGAATTATTGGACGTTTTGTTAACGGTACTACGACCATCTTCTGACAAAATATGTTCGGAATCGACGTCTTAGCCAATCGTGTACACCAGGCTGTTTTTGAACGCGACGTGATTTAACTTGATAATACTTTCCAAGGTAACGTTCAATTTAATACTGGTATAAAAGGTAAGTATTTCGTGACGGCGCTTCACGAACTTCTGTTGAAACTTTTATTCTCTCTCAAGTGGATGGAAACTAGCCCAACGAAATTGTATATATCGTTCGACTTACGCGTTCACTAGGATAAATCAGGAGTTGCAGCGCACTGACAAGTATAGTATTATCGTAATCCTTTTATGGTCGAAATGAATGAAACCACATTTTTTAATTTTGAACTAATGATGGACCTTGTTGGACGCGACCCGAAGGTATAGCTTCTGATGAAACTACTTTAAAACAAAGAAAGCTTGCATATGCAACAGGTCGCATTTTGTGTAATGATATTAAGCAAATCCCAATTATTCATAAACATACGAAAATTCCTTCCTCACTGCCGATTGTAGTCGAAATTCATTATCAGTTTTCCCATACTGAGCATGCAATCGGGTTGATCCTCCTGGATGAGGACATGAGCGCTGAAACTTTTGAAGTAATAATTTTTTTACCATGTGCCCATAAACCATTGATTTGCTGTCCCAGAAGTAGCAGATGTGCATAATTTTCCCACATAAGCTTTTTAACACTTTCCTGATTTCACTGATGACTGGTCACAGGTCGGATTCCGTAAGCTCCCATTCGCTGTCAGCCCCACGGATGATCGACGAAATGGGGAATGAAGACTGTGGTGGGTCGTTGGTGAAAAGATCTAAACCTGGCTAATTTTACAACCACCTGTGACAGTTAAGTTTTTATTCAGTGCACCTGGCTTTATCGTGTAGTAAAATATCTGGCTATTGTCCTTTAACCAAAGCAAAGTTAACCGGAGAAATAACAGAATATCCTAAGTGCATAACCAAAGCCGTTATCAAACAGATTATAATCGGTACGCTATGTCTGTCAGCTACTAAGCGGTAATAACTTGCGAAATTAAGAGGTTTAACGTTTACCACTTTGTAAGCCGACTTCTTTATTGAATACAGTTTATTTTGGGTTACGCGGTTCGCAGAAATTAGATATGACCATCCTATTTATCGAGATTTTATTTACATTTCAACTTCCGGTTAAATTTAGCGAATGGAAACGTTTACGATTACGGTATGTACCTATCGCTCATTCGGATAATAATTTTATGCAAGCGATTTACGTTCAAACAGGTAGTAAAATATTCAAAACCGGACTAAAAACTACTATCAGTTCTTCTAAGATGTTCCTGTTAATTACAGGGTTATGTAAACAAAAGTTAGAAAGGGTGTCAATAGACGCAACGTCTATCGAATAGGCCTCGAGAGCATATAGGATCATAAATACAACTACCTATTAGGGAACATGATCACAAGGCTGATGAGTGTCGGTCCTTTAGTTTCAAACGTTATCCACTGCCCCATCGTTGCTGCTGATTTATGGGCGACTATGTCATTCAGCCGACTGAACTGTGCACAGACAGACAAGAACAAAAACATGTTGCAACAACGATGCATTGGAGTTAAGCCGTTCGACAGCTAGCTAGCTAACTGGGTGACCAATAGGGTGGACTGTACACTTGATAGCAGACCGTCATGCCAAATGCCATGAACACAGTCATACCAGTTTGTATCGCCGTGTTTATGCATACATCACGCAGCTGTGTCTTCACATTTTGACAAACACATATGTACATACACTGCAAACACGAAATGTACTAGTTTGGCCGAAGAACCAAATGATTTTACGCAGTAAAAACTCATCGGTATGAATGAATGTTCTTTCGGATGGACTTGTTAGGGGATTCCAGTTGTCATATGTGCACAGGCAGTTGCACATTCATGTGCAATGTACAAACAGAGAGTACACACAATTCAGTTGACGACCACCATAAAACGTTGTACTGCCAGCCTAACCAGCCGATCCCTTCTTTGTGTTAATCATTGTTACAGTCATAGTTTACCTTCCGTTTTCAACTGATGCATCAATTAGCAAAATGCAATAATCTATGAAGGCATGCGCACATAACTAGAACGTGGAGACGCAACATACCTTCTTCGGTATGAAATAGTTTTTTTGTTCAAAAGACGGAATACTACGTAACAGTCTTTGAATAATCCATATATATTCCATAAAGAAACCGGACAAGCCTCAATTAGTCATACTAAGGCGTAAAATTAGCAGTCGTTTTTATGGGTACTCTCAATTCGAATGTATACAAAAACACGCCAACAAATAATTCTGTTTAATACGTCCCTTTAATTAAATAGCTGTCTTACGATGAAACCTAAAGGCTAATATGTTCAGGAAGCATACGTTCCACTTGCGGACTTAAGAAAACCTGAACATGACGGTTGCATTCACAGAACATGTCCAAAAATTTCAGCCGAATCCATGTATACAAAAACAGTGCTTTCCTTTAGAGAGACCCCTAGGAGTGAGCGCCTTTGCCAAACGGAAAACGGTAGCCAGTTCCTGGTTTGAGAAGTAAATTATCCAACTGGAAGCCCACTTCATTGGACGTCACCGACTGGACACCGTAAACTGTGATGAAATAAGCACACATAACTTTGACACCGCCCTGTGCACGGTGGTATTACAATGACGCTGCTGTACAGAGTAAAACAAATATGCAGTGTAATCTGCAATGTCTCTGTTTGTCTCCGTGGAACACGTTAGAGGCCACGCATCACGCTGCAGTTTGATTATGATACGTAGGCGATCAGTGTATACGTACCCTGCGCTCAAAACACAGGTACGTGCGAGTTCAGCATATGAAAACATTTCCGCCGGTCGTCTGGTGAACAAACTGATTTGTCTAGCCGAGAAAAACTACTGTTGAATATGGTGCCAATGTGATACCAAGACGAAATTTTATGAAACTCGAAGAAAAGGATCCGGATTATTGGGTGTACAGGAATTTAAACAGAATAAGTGCTCCGCACCTATGTTGAATCACTTTAAGCGAGATCAACAGTGGTGCGCATGAGTGGCTGCAAAATTTCAACATCAGACTGCCGTAATTATCCTTTGGGTCGGTCTGATATGTGACACATTGGGTGAGGAAATCCTTGAACGATGTCCTCCAGTAGACCACATTTAAATGTCGATGAGGACTCACACTTGAAGCCGTCTTACGCTTCCATAGATTGCCAAGGGCGCGAAGAGGGCTGAAAGATGCTTCCACAGAGACTGACGTTGAAACCGTACAGGCAGATGTCTACATTGTGAGATCACACAGTGACATAGCTGCTTTAGTTAAAGAATATGAGAAATAAGGTTTCTGGCGTGGGCATCATTTATTTTGTCAATCTGCTGCAATTGGTTGCCTTAAAACTACGGCCAGCAAACACTTCGAAAAATTAGCATATATCAAAAACGACAACAAAAGGACTGCTCAACTTTCAATATGTTAACGAAGCTTGAAGGGATTTGACCACGAAACTGATTAACGTCCTTCAAACCTTAACAGCATTCGGGTATACTTGGCTTGTTACAGATTACTTTAAAAACGAATGGCTTTCTAGAGTAGACACTTTCCTGGAAAAGTTTGCCCGGTCCAAGATTTGCCTGCTGTGAAGAAACGTACCGCACTGTAAGACAGTAGGGACTTAAAAATATAAACCGCCCAAAAAGCCAGCCACAGTTAATCGACTCCTACGTGTAGTGTTACATCTATGATTGCCTCTTACTGTCTATTGATATATCATTATTTCATAATCATTATTACCACAATTTTCATCATGGTGTAAAAAATATAAATCTCCCTTTGAACCTTCAATATTTTTCTCTAACAGTTTCGGCATTCTTTTGCTATTCAACGCAATGACAAAAAATAGACTATTTAAGAATTTCGTGCCAAAGTTTAACCAGGATGTAAACCTGCATAATACATCGACATATATATGAACTCATTTCTTGGGATGGAGTAAAAACGTCACTTGGGGAAGATTCTGTATTACGGAACACTTTCAGTAAGTGTGGATATCTGATCTCAACTTTCCATCTAACCTACGACCTCTATCCGATTAGGATAGGACAGGGTCCAACTAAAATCTTATGGCGTTCAGTGCTAACAGAGGTCTTTTAATTATAAAATCAAAAGAGGACTCGTTCGCTGGTCCACAACATGTGATCAAGCCTACACACACATACACACACAGACCATCCAGTCCAAAAATAGTGGAATGCAGATTTGGCATTGAGAGAAATGCATCGTCCGTTTTATGTCAAACGGCAACAGTGGATTCCTGTTTCACCTTAATCACAGTTGACATTTACAGACCACTGTGGCATGACGGTTCGGTCGTGTTAAGAGAGAATTCAATGATATAGTGGTCAGAAAGGCTGACTCAGGAAAACGAGACCGAGGTTAAATGTTAGGCGATGCTCAAGGGTTCGAACAAGACCGCAATTTGTGTTTAATGCTCTCTTTTGAACAGGCTGACCGGTGTACCAATTTGGGACTGAAAGATGCAGTCAATTATAAGTGATACTCAACCAAATTTCTGTATATTCATCAACAATTGTACACATTTTACATGTTGGTGTATAATTTTCTTCCACGATGTCAGACATCCACAAAAATTTCAAGCTCTGCATGAAAGTTCGTCACCTCACACTGAAATTTCAATCATTTTCCCAAATAAGTATTCGATGTGCAGCACGTAGTTTTGAATTCACGTCGCTCTTGCCAACGGTACTTTCTAAGCCTTGGAAAGTTTGTCTGTTCGTTTACAGATTTCAAAATATTTGATAGTCCTTTCATAAGTGTAACCAAATTTTTTACCTACTGTAGCCAACATAAGCAATACTTAAACTTTGCTGCCAGTTTAATTTTCCCAAGGAATTAAGCAGACACTGGAAACACTTCCATAAGGGTTGAACGAAGATCTGATGTAACCTCGGGCTCCGCTTTCCAGAGAGATTCATCGCTACCAAACTTTCAGCCATCTATTTACGAAATCGTTAACTCTGTGGTCAATTTAAACTGTGTTGTTTAACAGTGTGGACAAGGAAATTAATAGCAACTACTTATTAGAGAGAGCGTACATGTAATATTGTGCGTTTTATTGTTTGCCAGTGAAGGCTAGCCGTCAAGTGTATATCAGTAGAATAACGCCACCTTAGTTGTATATGAAGCATATCTATATCAATATAACTTCCAATCACTGAGTTCATTTCGTACTGTTTTCTTTCTTGTTCCAGGCTATCTCCCGGATTGGTAACGTTTGCGCAGTCTTCGTACAAATGGCCCCCTTGAACACAGACCTAATGAACGAACCACGATTTAGTGTCAGCTTGTTTTTCGTTCATTCTTACCTGTTCTCGACAAACAATTATCGGTGAACTCTTATTCTTGCTTTCAACAGGCACACTACAAAACATCAGACAACCACGATCAGTGTGATATTCTGAACCAGCCGCAAAACACTACCACAGGAAAATATTGCGTCAAAGGGTTTTCTTGTCGTAATCACGAAGCTCAAATACTTAAGCAGGGATTTCGTCACTTCTTTAAATAATGAGGAATAAACACCCAAAGGTTTAAGCGGAGTGTACATTATATGAAGTTGGCAACATAGTGAATTCAGCCAGTGCACAAATTATTGCTATTTGTGCTGTACACTGTGTGAGGTTAAGCGTATATCATTTTTGTCGTTGCGAATAGCAGATCAAACTGCTTGGAATATTGTACCACTGAATGACCAGCAATCTAATTAAGCCGGCAAAATTAACATAAGATAATCGCTGGCTACTGAAGTTTTGATAGTAGTGTTTCACGTGCAAAGTCAATGCTACGGAGTAGGCACGATAACCCCAGAGACATCCGTCTCGGATTAGCCCGTTACAGTGAGCGAAGCTAAAGATCGCATGCACATAATTATCAACACAAGTGGATTGCGCCCCATTACTTGTGCTTCCATACGCACACACGCCACGTATGCAGTGTAAACCCAAAGTAGTGAGACAGGCAGGCGTAAACAGCGAGGCTTTCGTACCAGCTGGCCAATGCTAGTTGGCCAACTGAATGGCTAGCACGAAACTGAAATCCCTATCTTTTGGAAAATAACTAGAGAAATCCGTGCGCTATGACCTGAAACGGGAAGGGAAGTATTTGAAATATAAGGCAATGAGTAGTTCATTGTGTGAATGCCTGTTGGTGCGCTCTAGGTCGGATAGGGAGGGAAATCGGAGATCAAGATTGATGTGGAAAGCAGGCAAGCTACTCATCACACATAGTACATGGTCAAAGTTGGGGAACTGGAAGGGTAGAAATCCATGGAGGAGCAGGTGAGTTGCCGAACGGTGGTGGTCGTTGTTCAGTGCGAACAAGAGAATTACATGCCGGAATTGGGGCGCTGAAGCCTCGAGTGTTTAGCAGGCTGCCGTGCATGCGGCGTTCAACTTTTTCGCCGTCCTCAGCATTCTATGTGACAAGTGTTAGCTTTGTGTTTAAATATAGAATATGCACTATTGAGGCTAAGACACAATCGGGCCTAATGCCGACGACGAAGAAGCTGGAAACTTATCCACATGTCTGCGGTTTCATCTTAATGCTCGCATGCAACATTTTAAATGAATTGACAAACTTAACCATCCAAACTTTGCAAGCACCGTACAAAACGCCTCGTAACCCACACAATCAACAGCCATAATCAGTTATACCAGATGATTATGCAGCGGCTGGCTGTGCTCAAGACACTTCTCCTGGATCTACCTAACAGCGAACACCATGTCGCTCTTAGCACGACTTGCCAAAAATCTACAATACCCTTGAGAATCATTCTTTTCTGGAATTTCCGCACCGAGTCGGTTTGGTAGACATCTAGCAGGAGCTTTTGCAGTGCTGTTCAGTCGACTGGTGCCTCGAAAATTTTGAGGATTTACTCACTTTTTTAAAGAAAGTTACCGTCGGTGCACCTTTAATCTCTCCAGGTTTTTGTCGCTACCAAAAAATTGGGTGAAACAAGTGGAACGAAGAAGGCTACACAATTGGGCCTCTGCTTCAAAAAATCCCTCGATAACCGCTTTTCATCTGTAGACTTTCTACTTCACATTTGCCCAAGAGACCTCTGCACTCCAGCTAAACCCTTGATGTGTAGAATTGAAGCTTTGATATCTGGTTGCAACAAGCTATTCAGGTTTACACAGTCAGTAGCTGCGTCAAACTTTCATTACGTCCTCCTTCCGCTTGCACAAAAATCCAGGGTCCATTTTAATCAAGGCTTCAGTAGTTTGGCCAAAAGCCACCTCGAACTGTCAGCGGTCTCCCTAGTTCTACATTATCTCTACTTTTCTTACCAGTGTTTTTCGATTCCATGAAGTAATTCGGCCAGTTAACACTGAAATCATCGTTGATTAGGTCGATCAGGGGTATAAAAAACGCCTCTTAATTCTTGTGTGATACGCCAGAGATAAACGTACCACCATTGTCGAAACAGCTCACGCATTTTTTGCGATATAGATTGATTGTCTACATGATGGTCCTTAAGGCTTGGTCACATGTACTCGCGGGTACTGGATACAAGAATGTCCCGCAGATGACCGGTGAAAGCACGGTAAATGCAGTCCTAGTCTCACAGTTACCCAGTCGTTTGACATCCAGTTTCTGCCGTTGTCCGGGAGGTCTAAAGTAAACACACGTGCCTAAATGGATCAACAACTTGGTACTGATCAGCTTATGGTCGGTGCTACATTCAGCCCCGCGCATCACTCGTGTGATGTGCACTCCACGAACGTCGCGCCGCCACAAAATCACGCAGTCAAGCAAATGGTGGCGACCGCTAATGTTTCTTGGATGCAGGTGGAATCAAGTGTTTGTGATATCCGGCTCGTGAGTATTGTACAAGTAGAGAAGACGACCACCGATTTTTATGCCCGTATCAATGCGGTGAGGTCGGTGGACTCCTGCGCAGGCTGCTGGCTTGTGCCCATCTCTCGCGTTGAAGCCACACAGAATAAGTATTTGGTCACTCATTATCGTCGAGCGGATTGTGGTGGACAACTGATCATCGGACTGGTACTTTGTGTCATGCGCGCGACAACTAGTTTGACCGTAAACACTAAAAATGTGGCACACTTACCTTGACCGAGTTGTAGTTGCATGATTATGATTCGAGTACCGATGTCATGTGGTTTGGCTATCATTAAAGCATTGATATGGTCAGTAACTGAGGAGCAGATAGCGTGCTGTTGATTTTTATTTACCGCATAACTTGCCCAGTGGAATTCACAAACAGCACCTGCTTCTAGAACATTATCTTGATATCCACATTGTGTCTCACTCAGGGCTACGACATGGATGCTGTGGGGCTTACTTAGATTCCTCTAGGCGATGTCTAATCTAGAATTCGTGTTGAAGTTTCGCTGACGGAAATATCAGATGTGGGATACCCTGGGCTTCTCATCCTGCTGAAAACAACAGACAGGGAGACATGGTTTATCTTCCGCGATTGCTGATGTAGGACCACATTTCTTTCATATAGTATCATCATTGTTTGTGTGGAACTAAGACACTATCAAGAAACTCAAATTAGGATAACAAAATGATTAAGTCTATACCCACCAGCCACTGGCTCAAACACGTGCACAAGATGAAAAGTGGTGGATAGCAAGGGAATCCGAACAGTGCCATCCTCCCGGTTAGGGGCTAGCCTCATCCAACCCCTCAGTGGCAAACGCGTTCAAACATATACGGAATCGAGTGGCATCACCCGGAAAATCAAGCATGTACGCCGTTAACAGCATGAGCGTGAGCGAACCGAACAAGATTGGGTGATCATCCGTGTAGGTACTCTTCCGTCAGACTATGAAGGCGGGGAGGAAAATATCGCAAAAGCATACACATACTACTCTATGTGTACACCATGAGATGCTGGGTTAAGCAACTGATTGGGTGTCCCCTCAGCGTAAACACTGGTGAAATCTGTGAAATATTTTCGGTTTTTACTGGCGTAAGTCAGTCTGTTACTACTAAAAACATGAATGTAGTCAACGGGACAAAATTTCCATCTCATGTGGTGTTTATAAATTGTTTTAGTATGGTGGTTTCTAATTATACAAACTGAATGTTACTCACAAACGACTGCAATTTTCCCCCACTCGAACAGACATTCTAGTCAGCCCTATTCAGAAAGGACCACTGGAATGGGGTTTCTCTCTTACTAGAGCTTGTCACTAGTTGAGATCCTTACCACGACCGGCATCAGGGAGCCGACTAAGCTTCAGTCGTACAGCCATTTTGGCTGTTGTGCCACCGACCTAGCACCAAGAAAGGCTGCACTGTTGTATGCGAACTCTCGGCCATATTTTCTGGTGAGTGGTGACTGTGTTGTGAATGTAGAATGGCTTTCAAGAAAAGAAGGAGTTGGTCGAACTGCGGACATTAAAGGGTATTTTCACCGTGGATGTATATCATGCCTAATGACTAAGGGTTCTCTTTCTGTACAACTAGTAAAAAGCCTCTATCTCCAGCAGTGAGTTAGTCACTATTATTCAAATCATGTTTTTGGTACTTCTGGCAATCCATGTTTCCTCATATGCCGTGAATTCCGTCGTTCATAATAAGACTGACGTATGGAGCTGCTAGCATTTAACCAACAATTTTGTCAAAAGTCATGAGGTATTTGACAAACCCAATATAAGATAAAGTAATGGCAAGAATAACCCCTGAATTACATAGAGAATTGAAAGTGATCAAAAAATGTTCAGTGAAACTTCAGGTGTATGTTCCATTTTTTATGACAGTCGTATGGCATAATGAAAATATATTTCACAATGCTGTCTGTACACGCTGGGATAAGGACTTTCGCCCGATTGCCACTTAAGTAAAAATCCATCAGAATAATTGGCAAGATTCTCAGAAGGCAGAACAATCAAACGCTCGAACTATATCTCTGCCAGAGCAAATACAATTGTGAACGCGTTTAATTTCAGTTTTTGGTAATAAAAATGTTAAAAGTGTATTCTTGAAGTTTGGATCATTCGGGAGACGTATGCTGATGCCAGTTTACTTGAGACCGACCGGTTTACAGCCATCTTGATGTGTTCCATACGCAATACCATATCTGGATCCTGGCTCTTTACCAAGACAAAGGTTAGATTCAGAAAAGTAGGCTATCTTTAGCTTACCAGGTCACTGAACAGTAGTAGCTGAAAGCAATTCAAGGTGATTTAACGTCTTCTGTCCTAACGGGAGATAAATTTTGACTATCCTTTTAAATAGATGAATTAGATTCTGTTGTTAATTTGAATTTATTTCGACGTAGCGGTTTGTGCCTGTGCAAACTTGGTAAACTGAACTCCAGTGGGACTCAACAATGGTTGTATACAGCCCATAGTTTCCGCTTCAACTGATGGTGAGATCAGATAACTGTCAAGCCATCCGTATACAGTAGCATGGCAGACGGAACATTCCAAGATAAATGGTGCAATGTGTGTTATCCGTTCTGCACTCCCGTACTCGCTTGGATGCTGTTTGGACGGTAGGATTTTGGGGTAAAATAAAGCACTAAGTTCCTAGCTCGGCTTTTCCCGAACCAAAAAGGTTTATTACGGCTGATGGCGAACTGTTTCCTCGGGCAGTTTTGAATGAAACGTTAAAGGAATTCACTGAAAATGTCCAGTTTATCTGAAAAATGGCACAAGTTTGACGTACGTACAGTTCCAAAATTGTATGTTAACCATAATTCATTACATAAGTTCAATGACGTCCGCTGATATTCACTTGGGGTGGATATGTTTCTTCCAGTGGTGCGCAATAAGACCCGTTCCAACACGTCTGCCGCCGGACACACGTAGTGAGTCAGAGAGTATCCTCTGTCGAGTGATAATCGACCCGTCTAGAGGAACCGCCCTCAATAAATCTCAACCGATTGGTTGTAGAACGCTCAGCAAAACATAGTAAAAGATTGATCTCTGATTAGTAGGCTGGGACATTTGTGACTTCATGGCATTTTTCACCTTATTCTGCAGATCTACACAATGTTCGGCTATAGTGTTGTAGGTGCTGTCTGGTTTTATGTTAAACAACGGTCGCAAACACTTTATGTCACAGTCCTATAATCGTGCCGTTCGACGCTGATTTTCTACACAAATATGTTCAAATAACTTTTTAGATTCTTCAGCTATCCGGAAAGTCTCTGGTAATTTATTCTCAGAAATTCATCGTAGTTAAAATCTGTAACAATCTTTTATCGGTGAAAACCCTGACTTAAGCCATTGCCATGACGCTCAAACTGATAACTGAAACTCACCTGTATGGTACATCTCCAGTTGCACTCTCAGGTATCCGCTTCAGTAAAGAAGGGGTTAATGGATCAGGAACTGCTAGCTAAAAGCCATATTTTTGGCACGAATCGTACAACTACATTCGTTCTTCAGTCCATTTTTAGAAATCAAGTAAAGATGAGTAAAGATGAAACTCAGGTGGCCACAATTCCGGAATTGTTTGTACGCTCCCCAAACGTCTGTTGCAAAATTACCTCAGTGTTTAGGAGACAACTGTTTGAATTTCCTTGTAAACAAGTCCAACGGCATGGTTGCTATAATTTGCCTATAGAAATAAGTTTTTATGGCAATTACAGGACTGATTAACAGACGAAACGTAGGAATGACCTACACTCCCCCTTCAACTTATGACTTCGTATTTAGATATTGCAGTGCATTGTGGGTAGGAAAACAACAAGTGCCTTCCTAAACCTGATAGCTTGCTCCAGAAATTAACTCAGATTACCAATGTAACAATGGTCAACAGGTGAAAATAAGTCCCACATGGAAATGAATGGAGAGTTATCAGGCCGTTCCCACGTTGTGTACAGCATTCTACAGTGATCTGTATTTGGGTATCTGTGTTCATTCTCTTTTATACAATTACCCAGTATCCTTAACTCACCTCTGCCGGTGTGCGCGTAAACAAAAAGTTCTGTTATGTTTTGGAGCCTTTTATAACACTGGTACCATATAAAACAATTTAAACCGCTTAAACGAGTTGTCTATGATGGATAACTCGTCGTTCAACATCAAACTTGCAAACTCGTCCGGATTTGTCGAAAATATTCTGCTAACATAATATAACATAATAAAATATAATCTCCCACAAATTTGCCTACACTAAAATACTCGTATCAGTATGCAAATTATATCCATTGGTCATAGTGACAGACAATTCACGCTTATCTGAAAGCTGTATAGCTGCAGCTATAATGGCGAAAGCAATTTCGAACCTCTTGAGAATTTGTGGAAACGTTCATTCTTATTTCTCTCCCCATGTTCTGCCTACACGTGGGAATAACACACAGGCCCAGTGTGCCTATCTTGAAATATTTGTCACCTAGACAGATTGTTCAGAGAAGACCAAGAAATGAATTGTGGGCTCATGAAATTCCCTAACCAGAGAAGTAGACCAGTTCACAGTTTGTTATAGACATCTTAAGAAAGACCTCACTCTTACCCACAAACTGCTCCATACCCATGGTAAATCACTGGCACACTTCTCAATAAATGGAGAGTAAAGTTAAGGGTGTTACTCACTGAAATAGAACTATGCAACAGGCAGGCAACTTTGTAAACAGAGCTTCCTCTCAGTTAAGGTCTGTCCACAGTGGAATGCACTAGCTAATTCTATGGTCAATACTGAACCGATTGAAAACCTTAACATCTTACTCGAGATCCAACCTGTATTACCAGCTTCCTAACCACCGTCCTAGTCCAGTTCCGTAGGTCACCAAATGTGTACGTATGAAGGAACTTTGTTCTAATGTGCTTCACCGTTCGTTCTTGTTAGAACTCCATCCACTTATATAAACCCAGCTTTCTAATTGATTTCCAGCCACATCTTCTTCGCACTCAGAAATCGTCCAAAACAATATTTAACACAACATCACATAGACGAGACTGTGTGAGCAGTGATCTTCATTCTCACCTGCCAGGATATAAAACCACTGGCATGAAACCACCTTCGTAAAGGGTTCAACTTATTCTCTACGTTGGTTTTTGGATTTGAAAACACTGATACAGTTCAACTCCGTCATCCGAAGGACACACTCTCGATCCTCACCACCAGGTTAGAAGTGTGCATCACCTGTTTGTTCTGTGAACCTGTTCATCCAACACGTTCTACACTGCATTTGTAGTCTGTCACAGGTTGTGCTAGCTACCTAGCTTTCTCATTCCGTGTAATGCTATATTGCTAACTTCCGTTGATGTCCGTCAGTCACTTTCTGTGGTGCACCATCTGGATTATGACGGGGAACATCCGGGAAGCTGTAGTGCGGCGTTTTGTAAGAGAAACTTCCGAGTTATTGATGGAAGGACTGATTGTCAATGATAAACCAAAAACTTTGATACTAAGTTCAGAAATTTTGTAACAGTTCTTTTACTTAAGAAGTTGCACCACTTGTTCCAATGTTACCTGGAGGGAAGTAAAGGAAACCAAGAAGCGAGGGGGTTTTAACCTCTTTGTACGGTACAATAAATCTCCCGTCGGAATGTTTGCCGCAACTTAACAAATTCACTCACCATAAAACACTTTTCAGCGTAAATGCAGCAGCCTATCTAGGTAGTTGCAAGTTTGTCCCGAATCATATGCGGCTGATTACCCATGATTAACAAAATTAAACGTATATACTAACTGCAATGATTAATTCACCAAAGTGGATCGCAATAAATTTAAAATGTAAAGTATAGTCCTTCTGCTGAATAGGATGGAAACTCAGTGGTTGATAACGAGAAACATGTTTACTTGCGGAACAATGCAATTCTGCAGGAGGGTAACATTCGTGCGCATATCACGCCTGGTCTACGTCAGCCAAGCTACGTTAATTATCTATCTACTTTAAATACCACAGTAACTGCGCATACTTTCCGGTAGTCTAATCTGGTCTAAGAGGAGCCGAACCATTGTGCAAATTTTTGCTCCCAACCCACCGTTCCATCTCGTGACACAGTGAATTTTATTCAGCAGAAAGTCCTGAACGACGAATCACGTTGGGGCTTAGTTACATTCTGTCTTCTTATGGAGGGCACAAAAGACGTGATCGTTTTACTCCTACGATTTGTTGGAAGTTTGCATTCAGGGTCACCATCTTCTTCACATATAAGGTTAATCAGGTTTTCACGGAACAAATTTTTGGAGTGAAGTTTTTATACACAGTCAACAACTCCGATTTGAAGTCAATTAACTCCACATTAGATGAGCCATTTTTCCTCTGTCTAATAAAGGGAATGCAAAAAATGGTAGCTTAATTTAGAAAGTTTCTTAGTGACTTTGAAGGCAAAATGTGTATTGGTGGACTGGAAACAGCTTCACAAAATACGGCTGTAAAGCCTCTTAAAATGCATGATGGTAGTAAGGTTCGTTGAATACCACTACCACCGAAGCCGCACACCTGGAAAGTTGTTTAATCTGTCCAGTCAGTTACCTGGACCAATTTGGCTACGATGTAACCTGCTGCCTTCTATGTGACGTAAGAAGCTTCGAATAATCGGATCGCCAAATCCGCTTAATCCTTTGAAAGATCACAAGATTTAAATCTTATAGGCCACAATTTTTGATGCAACATAGCAGCTCAATATGTAACTTACCGTGTTTGGTTGCAGAATTTTGCTCCTAAAACAGTTATCTGTTATAGGAATAAAGAGCGCTGGTAACATATGTACACCTTCGTCTTGACCATATTCCGGGACACATACACTGGTCTAAGTGTGGAATCAGATGTTCAGAGCATCAAATTCAACTTCCTGTTCTTTTTTCCACTGTACTAATTAAGACCAGCCTTAGCATGATGGATTGATGTCCACTTTGTTGTTTTAACTTCAGCTGTAATCTAGTTGCAAATTAACTTGTCTGTCAAATCTCCTACAGTGTTCCCGCATTTTTCTAACGGGTACTACAACATCAACGTCTAGTTTACTGACGGATCTTAGAAATGGCAAAATTTCCAGCAGAGTGGTCACTCCTAGAGAAGATGCTGGGAGGATTGCTCAAAACAGCGCTCGTTGTTCTCTTCATTGTTTACTCTTTTCAAAGTCACTACTCTACACTGCTTTAATATCTTAATCATTACACCACACTACATGCGTCTTAAAACGGAGGCCGTGCGGACTGTGCGAAGTGACCACTATCATCAATTCACCGCTATTTATGACATAATGTGGACAACGATAATCCTAAAGTTGAAGAGAATTCATGGTGGAAACACTGAATGACGCATGACAAAACACCACATTAAGTCCAGAGATTTCGTGATTACTTTGTTTTCAGTACAAGTGGTCAGGATGCCTTCTTGCTAGCCTTACCTTTGAACAATGACCAAGGGTACAGTAACAGTAGTAACCAGTAAGTGTGGCACCTTCATTAGGCATCACTTAGAAGGTGGGGCTTTAGCACTGGTTCCTACCTGTATCCTCACTAGAACTTGACCTCAACTTTGACCAAATGGAGATTCAAAAATAACTTGAAATTGCTGCATTTTGCAAAAGTGGCCTTAGGCAATAGTGGTGTGCTCAGCGACCAGGTAATGATATTACAAGCGGATGTACTCAGGATGTGACGTACTACGCTGCTGTGAATCATCAAAAATAGCGTCAAACTGACCCAAAATGTGGCGTTTGTATTCTCAACATAGTGGACACATTACCTGCAAAAATCGTAGAAACTATTTCTCCGGGCATTTGACATATCTGCCGTGACATACTTTAGATGCCCTGGAATACACCGGCCACACTCTGAGGATTTTCTGTGATGGCTAAAAGAGAGTCATTTTCGTGCTGAGGATTATAACAGTATCCTTCTGTTTTTGTGCACTATAACGTTTTAAATTTCTAGAATTCGTGCTGTGACCTGTATTGCTCTAAAAAAATATGTGGTAAATGTAC